>JASTWL010000658.1:0-100359 GCA_035220575.1 Temnothorax rugatulus | reverse complement strand
TGTTTGTAAGGTTATGTCACGGTCGTTGCTGAGGGTGTTTCTTTAAAGTCGTCATTTTTAAAGCCATATGTAAGTACTTATTTTTCTTTTGTTGTTTATTTACTAAGTACTGCCTCCAGTAAACACAGTAAAGTTATTCTTACTTTGTAATTATCATGCAGGTATTTATATACATGATAGTAAGGACTGGGGAGAGAATAACAGACATTAGAATAATATTCAAGTAAAGAAATCGCATTTTATATCTCAAAACATATAAATTTCTATGAGCCACGATAAAAAAAAACGGCTTAAAAGGGACAGAGATAAACGTGTGGTGCACTTCAGTATTTCTTGGAAGGTTATGTTACGGTCGTTCTGCGAGGTGTTCTCTTTAAAATTCGTCAATTTTTAAAGCCATATGTAAGTATACTTATTTTTCTTTGTTTGTTATTTACTAAGTACTGTCCTCCAGCAAACACAGTAAAGTTATTCTTACTTCGTAATTATCATGCAGGTATTTATTACGTCATGAAGTATCAAGGACTGGGAGAGAATAATATAGACATTAGAATAATATTCAAGTAAAGAAATCGCATTTTATATCTCAAAACATATAAATTCTGCAGCCACGATAAAAAAAACGGTTTAAAGGGACAAGATAAACGTATTTTGTAAGTATATTAATTGCTAGTTATTATGTTTATGCTGCATTAATCCCATCTTAATCCCAAATCTAATAAAGTTTTTCTTATTTAGAGGCAACATGGTAGATAAAGAAGAATATTATTTGCGGCTAAATGAAAAATATGTCCAAAAACAGTTAAAAAACCATGGAACTTACAAAAAATTAATGAAGTCTTGATAATTAAAAAGTTACCAAGAGAAAAAATGTCAGAACACTCGGAAGAAGTCACGAAAAATATTATGGCGGAAATATGATCTCCTGGAAATATCCAAAAATTGCAAGACAAATTTAAGAAACATACGCTATATATATTAAATCAATGTAAGTTATTTATGAGGAAAAAATAATATACCGTCTAATCAATCTAATCGCTAGTAAAGTGTTTATTGTTTGTTCTTGACATAGATTGGTATTTTAAGAAGTGTCAAAATTCTGTATTTTTTAAAAACATTATTCTTTCTAATCAATTAATTAGTGAAACAAAAAACCTTAATTTAAAAAGCATAAAAAGAAAATTTTGCAATAAAACATAAACTGTCGCTTGCTTTTAAATTTGTATTCGTTTAGTATTGTATTAAATTTTTTTATTTTTTTGTATAATATGTATTATTATATTTTAAAACAAGACTGTGTAATGTTGTACTTTTGTTTGCAGAAATAAAAAATATACAATAAATTTATCAAAGTAGTATATTATTAAACATACTGAACAACATAATATAGGAACAGTGGTAAAGCAACCACCCAAAGGAACATAAATAAAAATAAACGTATCACAACTTGAAATTAAAAAATTTTAAACCAAAATAAATGTTCTTAATCAATTTAGATTAAATAAACATAAAATTATGTATACCTTTAAAAAACAATCTATACCATAGCAGGTAAACAAAACAGTAAAAAGACAAAGAAAGAACAAGAAATGAGTCAAATGTAAGGTACGTCTTTTTTCTAGTTGTCATTGTCAATGACGTGCAATGCTCGCTTACTTAAACGAAGTAAATACCTATCAGAAAAAATAAAACCTTATTATTATTATTTGGCAAGGATTACTCGAATGACATTTACTATTGCACAAATGTTTAGACTTAAACAGGCACACATCGTTTTGTACTGCACTGTTTTCTTGATGGGTTGGCATTGACATTTTGAAAACCCTTGCCCTGAAAACATAGATTGGGAGGCGCAGGCTTCTCTTAAAGAAATAAACTGTTCTTGAGGAATGTCGCTATAATTAAAACTAATTGAAGATACAGACGTTAAGTCGCCTCTGGTAAACCAGTTTTTCAATATGCCACTTTTTGTACCTATTCTGTACACGTTATTTTTTCTTCTCAACTATAATTCCTTCTAATTCTTTTGTCCAAGGGTCCTCTGTCAAATTTCGAGACAGCTACTGTTACGTATTTGCCAGTTTCTATTTCGTTGAAAATTGTTCTGCTTGTTTTGGTCATTTCTTCAGCACCTTTGAGCTGCCCTTCGTAAGATTTTTTTCGGTTTATTCTAATATTTTCTTCATGGACACATGATTGCAAGTAACTTGGCTGCCAAATCCTCGTCATTTTCGTGAGAAATACCACAAGTAACATGCACTATTCCGCCGCAATTTAAACAAGTGTGTGCACCTGTAGTTTCGTTGCCACAAACACAGCAATATAAGACATTAGAGTTCATACTTTTGGCCCTTATCAGTGTCCTGGTTTAAAGCATTGCAGAAACGTCGATTATTATAGGTATTTGTCTATATTTCTTCCACATATGTTTGTATTTGATAATCTACGACTTTCTCGGTGGCAATTCCGATGCCAACATCACTTATCTGTACTTTTTGACTAGTGCCCTCTGCCCTTAAATCGACAGCTTCTTCTACTACTGCATCGTCGCCAATGTTCGGTGAACTTTTTGTATATTATTGGTAATGTTTGCGTCAATGACTTCTAAGTCCTCTTCAGTTAATATTTTATCAATAAAGTCTGATGGTAAATTTGTTGATCTTAAGCCTATTTTGGGATCTGCTCCGTACAGACTTTTATAGGGTGATCTTCCAATGATACGATGAAAGCGATGTATTTTTCTGCCATTGCACAAAGTAACATCCAAGCGACCAATGAGAAGTTTTATGCTCTTCCATCCAAATTCTTAGCATCTGTTCGACATCTTGATTGATCTCTCAACAGAACCTTGGCTTTGAGGATGCCTGGGTCGTCCATGTACAATTTTGCACTCTGGCCATAACAAAACCAACTCTTTAATTACCTCGGCAGTAAATTCTCGTCCATTATCACTTTGCAAAATAATTGGAGCGCCTTGTTCAAGGAAGATTTTAAGTAATTCACAAGCCACCTCTGCAGCCTTTTTGTCTGTAATGGTCGCAAGTACAAAAATTTGGTAGAATGGTCTTGGTAATTTAGAAGCCAATTTGTATTTTCCATCGGCGCATGATTGGAAATCAATTAAGTCAACTTGTCCTCTGACATTAAAATCTTCAGATTTTATGGGTCTTACCACCAAACCAGCATGTTTCTGCGTTTTTTTTTAATTGCAAGTCGTGCACAACTCTCCGTATATTCAACAGCCAGTTTTGGAATATTACAATTTTTTTTTTAAATTATGAAGTACTTTATCTCTTCCCCCGTGTCCTGTTGCTTGTGTTGTTCATCAATTTTATCAAAAAACTCCTCAATTGGCGTAACATAAATAATATCATCACTCAGGGACTTTTTGTTTTAAAATAACCTTTGATATACCGGATATTTCCAGGAGATCATATTTTCCGCCATAATATTTTTCGTGGCTTGACATCTTCGGAGTGTTCTGACATTTCTTCTCTTGGTAACTTTTTAATATATCAATGACTCATTAATTTTTTGTAAGTCCCATGGTTTTTTAACTGTTTTCTGGACATATTTTTCATTTAGCCGCAAATAATATTCTTCTTTATCTACCATGTTGCCTCTAAATAAGAAAACTTTATTAGATTTGGGATTAAGATGGGATTAATGCAGCATAAACATAATAACTAGCAATTAATATACTTACAAAATACGTTTATCTTGTCCCTTAAGCCGTTTTTTTTTTATCGTGGCTGCAGAATTTATATGTTTTGAGATATAAAATGCGATTTCTTTACTTGAATATTATTCTAATGTCTATTATTCTCTCCCAGTCCTTGATACTTCATGTAATAAATACCTGCATGATAATTACGAAGTAAGAATAACTTTACTGTGTTTGCTGGAGGACAGTACTTAGTAAATAACAAACAAAGAAAATAAGTACTTACATATGGCTTTAAAATTGACGAATTTAAAGAGAACACCTCGCAGAACGACCGTAACATAACCTTCCAAAGAAATACTGAAGTGCACCAACGTTTATCTTGTCCTTTTTAAGCCGTTTTTTTTATCGTGGCTGTAGAAATTTATATGTTTTGAGATATAAAATGCGATTTCTTTACTTGAATATTATTCTAATGTCTGTTATTCTCTCCCAGTCCTTGATACTTCATGTAATAAATACCTGCATGATAATTACAAAGTAAGAATAACTTTACTGTGTTTGCTGGAGGGCAGTACTTAGTAAATAACAACAAAAGAAAAATAAGTACTTACATATGGCTTTAAAATTGACGACTTTAAAGAAAACACCTCGCAGAACGACCGTAACATAACCTTACAAAACAAAGACTGAAGTGCCCCAATGCATGCTTCGCGGAATACCATTTGCCTAACAGCGGTTCAGTCAAATAGCATCTGCCTAGGAAAATAGCATTTGACTAGGAAAATAGCAAGAATAAATGGTGAAAGCTATTTGGCCAGGCAGACAGCATTTGCCTAGTCAGAAGCTATTTTCCTAAAATAATCATTTGCCTACGACATATATATCCCTTTGAAAACTCCACAGAGATGTATACTCAAGATTTTACAAAAGTTGTGATACTATTGCAACAGCATATTCTTGATGCCAAATCAAGTAAAAAAAGTCTCCTGTATCACTTTTCCCTCTGCAAGGATTAAAATAAATAAATTAATTAATTAATTATAATTGTGCATGCAGTTTATTTCACGAATAATTGCTTTTATATCATTGTACCTATCTGTTTGTACACCTATACATACAGAAAACAATGCATAACTTATTCCCTTGTTTCATATTTCGCCGCCTAGAATGGCCTAGATGATACATATATTTATATACTTATTATTTGTGCATTGTCATTTTTTTCATGACAAAGACAAAAAAACGTTTGATGATATAAAGGATTTGTATGCGTATTGTTATACATTCTGTACATTTTTATTTGTAATAGTAAAAGAAATAAGAAAGTGAAACAGATAACAGAGAGTAGACGAACACGCGACCTGCAGTCGTAGCGCAGTCTAGTCCGACCAGCGACATTACTTGACAAATCTTTCACTGTCGCGGTACTAATGTAGCGTGCTGAACTTCAAACCGATTTCTCGAAAACGCTTGAGAAGTACATTACCACCGGATAGCATTTGGTACTTGTATACCAAACTACATTCCTGTATTGTATGTACCTATATGGCTATTGCTATGTTTACGCGGAGCGTTATACTTCTGTAGTAACTTATCTCGGCTAGAGACCCCCCGTTTACGCGGAGAGAATTATCGTAAGTTGTGATAGTTTGAGCAAGTTACTACAGAAGTAACGCTCACGTAAACATAGTATATGTAGTATATATTAGAATATGTGTGCGTGCGCGCGTGTAAGTTCACACATATTATAATACATGCAATTGTAATTCTAATATTGCGTACAAATATATATTTATGTTTTGCATGAATACCTCATTAGAGCAATATACAGAATTATATTTACGATAATGTAAGAAATGGAATTAAAAATATTGACATTATCGACATATTGATTCCAATTCCTACCACCGTGAAGGTAAAGGGCGGGCGCTGTAATTCGCGTTAGAGTTCGCCGGCCTTCTTTATCGACGCTAATCGAGTTCGCCTGCGGCTCCAGCATCCCCTTAACTGAAACAACTTTAGTATCTATTATGATATTTAATAGAAGACGTGCTGGTGAATTAGAGCGTGTTTTAATTGAAAATTTGGAAAATTGTGCGTCAATTTCAAAAGAAGAAGCACCTGAATTACATAAATCTTTATCCAAATATGTACGAATAACAATACGCGGTAAATAAAAAAATAATAACTCATGTTAATGCAATTGTCCCAGAAGGTGCTAATTGTACTTTACAAGACGAAACAAATATGTTTAAAGTACAAAAAATGTCCGAGCTTACATATAATGAAAATTCAGAGACTTTTGTCAATTTTCAACATGATGCTACGTATAATAACTAGTGTTGGAACGAATATAATTCTGAAGGAATAATGTACATTGCTGGTGCTGTAGTAAACAGTTTAAAAAAAAACGTTGAAATGTGATATTTGTACAGAATGTTTGAAAAGTGATAATTTATTCTGAACTTCAAAAAATTAAAAATTAAAAATAGATATGGACTACTTTACAGAAGATCAAAATCAGGAATCACTTGGTTTGCCCTTTCCATCATCGGAACAAACCTCAGACCCTGAGAACCTCGGAACGGACCAAAACGCAGAAGAAGCAAGCGCACTTGATGAGTAATTATTCATCTTTTTTATATTATACAATGTATACAATGACTAATGATACCTCATTAGTAAAACTTTGACTTTTCTATACGCGGATAATTTACAACTGTGATGTTTTAAGAAATTAGTTTTCCGTTTCTATTTTTAATCATATCACATTTAATTGCAGACTTATAACAAGCATCTTGGAGTCGATAAATTATGGAGAACTAGAGGAAGGAACAGGCGCACCTAATGAGTAATTATTCGTTTTGTTTATACCATAAAATATAGTGATATATGTTACTACTTAAATTTTTCTATTTAAATATAAATTTTTCTACACAAGAATAATTTACAACGGTAATATTTTATATAATTCTAATTCTAATTACACTACATTCTAATGCAGAGAAAGTACTTCAAGTTCAATAGGTTATGATATGGATGCCTTTGTAGAACGTCAAAATTAAGAACGCTCTGACTTGCCCGTTCAGTCATTTGGATAAACAAGAAAAAAACAAAACTTGAGTAATTATTTGTTTTGTTTATAGTTTGGGACGAATATAATTCTGAAGTAGCAATGTACATACATTGGTGGTGCTGTAGTAAACAGCAGTAAGCGTAATTTAAAAAAAAAAAAAAGAGAGAACTATGCAATCTGATAGACAAAAAAATTAAAATTATATATCTATGTTTACATACACTCCAATAAATAAAACATTCTTCTCCTTTCAACTTCCGTAAGCAATTTTGCACAAGTTTGTTGAGACACTTTTTGTGTAGCACATTTAATATCAAACATTCTGTAATACAGGACGGATATTATAGTGACAAAATGCAGCAATTTGTGGGATTTTTTCGAACAACTAGACGATTTCCTGGCAAAGTGTAGGACGTGCAAACAAGTAATTAAAGTTACTAATAAGAATAGCATAATATTAAGAGTACACTTAAGTGGCCATGGAATATATCCCGAATATATACAGACCACACGCTACCTGACGAACTACGGCAATATTATCCGGACTTACCACAACACAAGGCAAAATGTAACACATGTGGTACGACGATTTTATATTTATGGAATTTCTCTAGTTTAAAGTGACATTTAAAGACGCATCTGAATACAGTTCAGAGTGAAAAAAATGAGTAAGTACACATTCAAGAACTTATACTACAGTGTATTAAATAATTATTCTAAATAATTATTCTATTTTTGCGTACAAATATGTTAACTCAGATGTGGCCTCTTTCGTGAATTTCGAGTCTATTATATCAGATCCACAGACAGTAGCTACCGATGAGGAGCTATAGGCTGAACAAGCAAAAAAAAAAGGTAAAAATTAATAATCAATTTAATAATAATGCTAATATCTTTTAATCCACTACAAAGAATTTATTGCAAAAATATCACCCTCATAACCACCGTTTATCCTATTTATTGAAATTAGTCTTCGCGTGATTTGATACAGTAACCTCGGTGTTTCAAACGCTCTCTGGAACATTTTTTTTTCTATAAATCATTAAGCATCGTCTGCAATTCGATCTTGTTAGGCCGACATCGACGTTTCGTTTGGCCAAGAAAATTCAATGTATTTGAGACAATTGAGAACATATTTCAGTACCTTCTGAAATTAACTTACGCGAGAGTGAGCATGAAGGTAAGCGAAATAAAATTCCGTGTTTAAATATCGTACTGATAAATATCGTTCGCTTCCTGTACACAATTTTAAGAGCCCTTGTTGAGTACCATCCGGATGTATGAATCTGAAGAGCATATTCGCTAATGACTGCTCGTCATTGAAAACTCGTCTGACGAAGAAACCGAAAATCAAGCAATCCGTGAAATATTAAACATTGATATTGACGATTTAGAAAGAAAGCTGCAAGAATTAGTGATGCATTCGAGCGAGACGAGACGAGAAAATACCGATACCGAGATTTAGTGTCGACAAAGACAAATAATTGAAAAAATTCTCTTGTCTCGACGGACCGAGATTCTCGTTTTTCGATATTCTCGAATTTTATGTCGAGATGTTCGAGACTATCGTCTATCTCGTTTCATCTGTTCTTTCATAAAGAGATAGTTCATTTCACGTTATTTATGACAGTAACATGGATATGAAGAGAAGTAATAATGAAAAAAATAATAATTCTTATTATAAAAAGCAACGACTCGCTGAAATATCACGTAAAATATAATTAATATCTTTATCAATTATATATTACATTATTATATTCATAACAATATTGCCAACATTAACATTATTATTACTTTCAACTCGCTTATAGAAAAGACGACAAATATGGAAAATGAAATTCAAAATGACAAGGATGACAGAGATTGTACGCCTGATCAAAGCAAATCTACAGATTATTGGACTGGCGATAAAAAAGTATTATTAGAAAAAGCATTTTTATTTGAAAAACGAGAAAATCAAGGTAAAATCGCAGTCTGTAAATTATGTACATCAGAGAAAAAAGAAGTGAAAATGAAAGACGGTAATACAAGTGGAATAAGAAAACATCTTTTAAATGCTTATTCGCAAATTTATGAACTTATATATGCTAATAATGGATCAAAATCAAAACTTACATCGGTAAGATATTTTTTCTCTTCTGAGAAAACTAATTTTTATTATATTAAAGCATAATTATTACATATAATAGTTTGGCTTCCTTATAGAGAATTCTTTTTAAGATTAAAAAAATGATGAGAAAGGAATGTGCGAATTTCTAATTTGCACACTTATTTTGCTTTCTTTACTTTTATAACCATCGCAATAAATTCAGAGAATAAACTCAGAAATTATAAAGCTAAACGATAAATGAAGTAACTTATTTTTAATGAAAAATAATAAATAAAGAAATAATTAAATAAAGAAATAATTAAATAAATAAATAAATAAATAAATAAATAAGTAAATGTAATATATTATACGTATAGGTATCATTCACGCAAGAACGCTTCTCTGAGATGTTGGTTGATTGGGTTGCAAGAAAATATCTACCATTAAGTTTTTTTGAAGATGATGAAACTCAGAGATTATTCACATTTTTAAATAAACAAGCAGTTTTACCTGGCAGAAATAAACTTAAATCTAATGTTCAATCCCAATTTTATAAAAAACAAAAAGCGGTTATTACGATTTTATCAAAAAATCAATCGAAAGTTTCATTCACAATCGATGGATGGACATCAATTGCTAATCAATCTTATTATGGCATAACTGGTCATTTTACTGATAATAATTGGAATTTGAGATCATTAGTTATTGATTTTGTCCCATCAAATGGAAAACATACTGGCCAAGATATAGCAACACTTTTTTATGGAGTCCTAGAACAATTTGGATTGCGTAAAAAAATTCAAGGCATAACTGTCGATAATGCTGCCGCTAATACTACTTTTATGGAAGAACTCTCACATTTAATGAATTCTGCAGATGGCGAAGTGTTCGATCCTATCAACCAACATTTTCGATGTTCCCACATAGCAAACTTAGGAATTCAAGACATGCTTCGTTTGTTAAAAAGTGGTATGCAAACTGAGAAAGACAATGATTCCTTTAATGAGATTGATGAGGATGAAATTGAGGAGGATAACGATAACGATGATGATAGCATTAATAAGAAATGTGTACTTCAGAATTTGCGTACTCTTTTTAAAAAATTAAAGTATTCAGAACAATTGCGAAATAAACTCAATGCTTGCTGCGAGACAACGAATGTCAAACCTATGGCACCGATTTTAGATGTGTCAACGAGGTGGAACTCAACTTTCAAAATGATAAAATCAGCAGTAAAAATGAAACAAGCTATTAATCTACTTTGCGAAAATAATACAAATATTCAACATCTTTCTATTACAGAAAATGATTGGCAGATATTATGTGCAGTTTTTAAACACCTTCGTATATTTAAACAATTGTCTGACGTTCTTAGTGGTGAAAAGTATGTGACACTACCACTAGCTGTGCTGACATTTAATCTTTTACTTGACAAAATTGAACAAGTCATTGGAGACATGAATCAAAAACATGATCAATCAGACATAGAATATAATATCCAAACAGCACTTGTTGCTGCTCGCGATAAGCTTGTTAAACATTATCGAAAAATGAATTACATTTACTGTGCAGTATTAATTTTAGATCCGAGGCATAAAGTAGAAACGTTTAAGTACACCGATTGGGGAAGAGAAATGGAACAAATGTCATTGAAAACATTTGAAAATATTTACAAAGACCACTACTACTACCCAGAAATTAATATACTTAACTTATCGCAGGATGAAGAAGAGAGTAACACATCTGACGATAATTGTATTAATGTAAATAGATTATTTAAAAAAGGGACTAGCATTAATCTTACAAGAAATATTGCATATTATCGTAATAATCTTTGGAAGCAAGAAATAAATCATTATTTATCTGCTGAACGAGCTGATGCAAAGAAAGATATTCTACAGTGGTGGCATCAACATGAAAAAGTATATCCGACACTGTCTCGAATAGCTAGGGATTTCTTAGCAACACCCGCTACGTCTGTTCCTGCCGAACGATTATTTTACGGATAATAAGAGCCGCTCTTATTATCCGTAAACACCGTAACAAACTCACAAAAGAATCCGCCAGATGGTTGTTATGCTTAAACTCGTGGATAACATGTGATTTAGCAAGTTATATACATAATTTCATGGAATAATTTCAAAACAGTATAATATGTTCTACAATAAATATTAGTTTCATAATTATTTGTTTCATAATTAATTTTCTTAATTTCTAAAATGTTTTTAAATTAATTTGTCTTGAAATTTAATATCGAGAATAGTATTTATCTCGTTTTTCCGAGAAGAGACGAGAACGAGCCGAGACGAGAAAAAACAAATAACAGATAATAATCTCGAAAATATTATCTTAAGGTAGCTAGAGCATCAGCGAAAATAAAGATTTTTGATTGGCATGAAACTATGTTATTCTATAGGGCATTATACGTGATCAGGAATTAATTCACGATTTTTTACCACGTAATTACGGAAATATAAGCATTCAAAGTTGGTCAGTTTTACATTAGGGTATATGTGAACGACGTGCACAATCGTAATTCACGAGCTTTTACGAGTATTTTAAAAAAAGATTGACGTTTGAAAAACAGAAGATCTTATCAATTAAACTATTACGAATGATTTAAAAAAAAAAATGTTGGTTTACCATTGCAATAAAAAGATATTCAATATTAAAGCAAACAAAATGTAGCTAACAGAGAAGCTCTGACTAGTCGGCCATCAAAACTTGGCAACAGCGCGGACCGCACCTAACCTCACTGTTGGCGTCGATGTCAAAATAATCAGAAGCTCTCATTATGGCTCCTGCACACAGGACGCGGAAACGCTTGCCGCGCGGCAAGGAGCGACGCGGTAGCCAATCAACGCATTGGTTTTCCGTAAGAACCAAAAGTTTATTGGCTACCGCGTCGCTTCTTGCCGCGTGGCAAGCGTTTCCGCGTCCTGTGGGCAGAAGCCATAACACGTATACAACACGTCAACATGTAGTTAGCAGTCTTACCAATCTCGAAATATTACAACATTGCCACGTTTCGGTCGTAATTTCGATGCAATAAAAATTATAGTTATTTATACAACTAATGACCCAAAACTTCCAAGAAAGTCATTTTTTATCATTATTATGATAGTTGAGAAACTTAGGATTATATTGCACCCAATTTTTTAGATTTTTTATACAGTCGTTTTGACAAATGTGAAGTTGGTACCCTCGTGTAAGACACTTTGTTTTTAATTAATTACCTGCATCTGGGATTAATTACATGGTGTTATTATACATTTCTGGAAACTAGAAGTTACACGGAACAAGATGATACCAAATATACATTTTTTAATACATTAATAAAAAAATTTTTTTCGAGACTCTATTTTGACTCACGACAACGCTCTAGCTACCTTAACGAGACGAGAAATTCTGAGACGAGATTTCGAGATTCTCGTATCAAAATGCATCACTAATTATGATTATTTTCATAATTCAATTCTTATTTGACTACTGTGTTCGTATTATCTTAATTACATTTATTTTTAGAAAAAAAGAAAATAATACAGAAATATTGATAAATGCGATTTCAGGGTATTGTAAAAACACAGCTCAGCACCAACATACGGAATCGACGAGCAAATTTGAAAAAGAAGATATTAAAAGTAGACGCTGCTGAAATACCCAGCAAGCGTTCGACGAATGACGCCGTAGTGTTTCAATCAGAGAAGTAAGTTTTGAATATTAAATGACAGAACTTCATGAATTTTCATGCATTTCTCTCTCTCTTCTTAACTGCACAGATTACAGAAAACGGATACTAATACGGATATTGATACAGAAATGGCTCTAAAACAATTACAAAGAAAAGACCAGGCCGTCGATTCACCACACGTAAGACGTCTCCTCCAGGAAACGTTGTCTGCACGACGATCTTGGATTGAAAGAGACGCAATTGGCAATATATGACTTAGTACAGTCCTTTATTTCGCAATTTTCTTGTAAACCTTTTATACCATTCTCAAGTATTTCTTTTTATTTGTAGATCATTTTCGAGTTCATAACTTGGAAAAAATTAAATCTGGAAACTATTTTCCAAAGCGTTAATAGTTTAATTAAAACCTTGGCCACATATTACTGCATAATTGAGGCAATCACCGACGTCGGAAAAGCGTCCGTTATAGTAAAACTTTATAAAGATCGCGCTTATAATAAAAATAAAAAAACGACGACGTCCTCTCTTCATCGTAAAACAGGTAACATATTATTTGAGACAAAAACCTTTATAGGACCATTCTAGATGTTTATTCCATTTATTGAGCAGCAATCCGGAACCGAATTTTAGGTTCTTTTTCAATTGTCTAAAATTATATGAGATAAGAAATAATGATTTGCAAAGTTTTAACTCTACAATCACATAAACTTTCGAAAAAAGCATCATTAATAAAAATAATTATAATTTTAATGATATTCCTTATTTATAATATTATTTATTTAATAACATTATTTATTTATAGCTGAAAAATTTGTAATTCGGTCCTGATATATTGCCCAATAAATCGTAGGATGAGCTATATGTTTATTTTAAGATGAAATAATGCCGGCAGATGATGGCTTCCACCGAGAATCTGATCGGAGCAAAGGTGATTCTCCACGTGCCATCTTATATACCGCAGAAGAAGGCGTAGCTTCTGCCTTCGTGGTAGCAGATACAAATATAAGGGTTAAAATAAACCGGAACCTACGGTCACCAAAACCGCGTCATATGTTTGCTAGCATCATATTACGTTTGGGACACAAGGTATCCATTGGCATATTCGAATGTAATGGGATTCATCGACTATAAGGTGGTTGGAACTTGTGTAACACACAGCAATGACCATTTTTGGAGTTGCATCGTGTGCACCGTGTGCATCAGCAGCCGTCGAATACCTCTAATTTTGGCGAGGATTATCCAGAACACGTATAAAACGTGTAAAAACAACACGCATTACTACACACTTCACGTGTTTTTAATTTACACACGATAAGACGTGTAATAGTGTCTCCAATGAATAATGCACTTAAAATGTGTAGTGAAACTACACACTTCACGTGTGTTTTTGATTTACACACGATAAAGTGTGCAAAAAGTGTCTACAATAAATAACGCACTTAAAATGTGTAAAAATAACACATTTGTTTTTGTAGTGTATGTGTCGCTCCTCACCTATATTCACGTGATCAGGCTTAAGGGGATGCTGGAGTGACGGCCGAACTTCTTCGATGTCGATAATGTCAACATTTCTAATTTTGTTTTTCCTATATCTGTCTTTGTCTAACGAAATGACATCTGTCCTTGTTCGATTGCTGCGCCATCTTTGCTCTCTAGCCTGCGTGTATATTTTTGTGGAAAATATACACGATTTCTTCGATAGCACCTAACCTTTCATCTTCCACTGGTTTAAGTAATATTTTTTTTTTAGGCTTCAAATCTTACTTCTAATTGCACGATATTATTCCTGACAGTTTTTTGTAGAGGGCTGTATCACTATTTTCTATAGAAAAACTGCAGAATTTTTGTATAAAGCAAATATTGTCGTCAGGTGAAGACAATATAAAATTTTTTTTAGCTTATCAGAAAAAATTATGTACAGCCCTCTACATTTTTGTGCGTACTTTAATCGTGTAAAAGGATTTTCCATTCTGTTCTGATCGTACCGACCCAATAAGTATTGGGTCGGTACAATCAAACAAAAAGAATACCTCAGACTCAACGTGTCCACTGCGTCATACCAAGTAAAATTTATAAATTAATAGTTAAAGATTATTCATTTTCGAATAATTATACTGAGCACAAAATAATAAAGTAATAAATAATATCTTCTTAAATAAATGAACTTATTGAATTAAATTTCCTCACAAATCTATTTTTTTTTTGCCTTTCCCACATTGTCCATCGCAATTGTCGTGTGCTATGCCGAGATCTTCATCATGATTCAGTAAAACAATTTTACCGGCGTGTACAGAAGGTACAATTCACTCATTTTATTTGTCAATGAGTAACGTCAATTACTAAGAAAAAAAAGTATATCTAAATCGATTCAGAATTGTCTGAAACGCGTTTTTAACTGCATTTTTATGAATCAAATATTACTACTGCCTCACAAAAAAATCTATAAAAAATTCCCAAGTTTTCTGCCCAACTTCGGACCGGTCTTAAAATTTTTCTAATACTCCCTAGAATATTCCCTATAAATTTCAAAAAAAAATAGAAAATGGGGTTTTCAAGATATTCTTTTTGTGTGTTTTTTTTACTTTAATGGCTTAAAATTATAATTATAAAAATTTGGAGAAATTTTTTTTTTTAACTGTGATGTAAATAGCGTATTTTATGTTCAATGAATTTTTTTCTTAAACGTTGTCTAATAAGCGAAAAAATTCATTGAAAATTTTGGAGTCCTTATTTTGCTCAGGCTCTATTTCAGAAACGCTACATTTATTGTAGAAACGCTCTTACATGGGTATAGTACTCGTAAAGACCTGTTAAAAAACGAGCAGCCATCAAAAATAAAAAGGTCGAAGTCTGACCCCTTGCAAATTGGCGTGGAATGCCCCATATGTAAATTGGAGCGAAATAATTAGTTTTAATCTTCTGTTGGCTCATGTGACTTCAAAGCAACATATAATCAATTTTTTAATCTGCTAATATCAAAAGAATGTCTTTAAATTGTTTGTTTTTAAAAACACGAAAATCCCATAAATAAATTTAATATAATTCGACACCTATTAATAGTTTAATAAAATAAATATTAATTTTTGAAAAAAAAAAAGATATTCGTTCAGACGTACAACGCAGCACTTCCAAATAAATCTATACTACTTTAATGCCATTCAGTGTATATACTTTTCTAGCTTCTTTAAAACTTTTTATTAATTCAGCTGTTATTTATATTGAATCAATCTCCAAATATAAAATTTGCAACAAACGATTGCCCTTTTCTAACAACATTTTTTACCAAAATATTCTCGTGTTATTGTATATGTAAATATGTATTGTATATGTTGAAATTTCGTTTCTTTGTTATTGATATGTAAATATCAAAATTTACATCGCGGAATGATTAATAATAGATAAAAGGAAAACAGGAAGTAAGAATGTTTGAGTGACTGATTTAAACTACTGATTCAGATCTTACTCCTAGAAACAAATCGCTTCCCTATAAGCGCGTAGTATTAAATAATATTCTTGGTATATATCCTTAGAATATTAAATGATAGAATAATATTCATATAATATTCTAGGAATATTATGCGCTTGTAGGGTTCGATTGTAATCTGTATGATAAAATTTTAGAAATTTTCTCGATCAGAAAAAAATTAACCGGAAATATCACTCTTTTCTCATAATCTTATCTTTGTTTGAAATGTAATGAGATGGAGAGAGAGGGAGAGGGAGAGAGAGAGAGAGAGAGAGAGAGAGAGAGGAGAGGAGAGGGAGAGAGAGGGTGAGAGAGAGTGAGAGGGAGAGGGAGAGGAGGGGGGGAGGAGGGAGAGTGGGTAGGGGTGGAGGGGGAGATTGCTTTGAGGTCGGGGAGGGGTGGAGGTTGTTCTAGGGGGAGTGGAGGGTAGGGAGGGGGCGGGAGAGGGGAAGGGAGAGAGGGGGGAGAGAGAGAGAGAGAGATGAGAGGAGAGAGAGATATTGGGTATTGGCTGTCATCTGTGGTGTTTACTATTGTCGTTCTGTAATTCACTCGAGATATTGCAGATGGCGGGACTTGTGTCGGTATTGTAGGGTTGTGCGAGGTGGATAGTCAATTACGAGGCGAGATGTAACACAATATAATCAGTCTTTAATATATCTTCTTTTTACAGGAGATGTGTCTCGTGTCACGTACGAATCTTAACTCTGGCGCGAACTCTCTACTCTTCGGGGAGAGAGCGTGTGTTAGCTAGATAGGCAAAAGCGTAAGAAGTGTGTTTGGTGTAGACGGGGTAGCTAGTGAGATTCAATGTTACCAATATCCCTACAGTACTCCCCCCTGAGTGAGGTGTTTGTTGAAGCGAAATAAATAATTATAAGTTAGTGTCTCTTTGGTAACTGGAATTGCACTTTTTTTCTTGCTCCTGGATATTGCCTTGGTCCCTCAGGTTGTCCTTGGTTGCTCGCTGGAGTTAGCTGCTGTGGTGCACTAGTAGATGGTTGACTACATGATGAACTGGCAGTCTGCTCCGGTTGATCTGCATCCATCATCTCCGCAGCTGCAAGATGAGCGGGTTTGAGGCGCTCGATGGACAGGTTACTTGGCTGTCCGTTGATGTCGACCTTGAAAAGTCGATCGTTGATCCTCTCGATAACGCGATGAGGACCTGAATAAGGGTTGTCGAGTGACTCTTTAGTTGTGCCCTCCTGTCGCAGGAAAACGTGCGTACAAGAGTACAAGTCCTTAAAGCAAAAGGTTTTCTTCCGACCATGATGCGCTGCTGGAGTCGGCTTCAGTGCTCGCATGTGTATGCGAAAATCTTCCAGAAAGAAGTTTGGATCGTTGGGTACCTCTTCATGTGTGAAGAATTCTCCGGGTATTCTCAACGTAGTCCCGTACAGATACTCAGCTGGTGAAGCTTTAATGTCTTCTTTGTAGCACGTCCTGAGACCAAGAAGTACAACAGGAAGTACCTCAGTCCATTTCTGTTTCTCGTGACATTTGATCGCTGTCTTCAGTGTGCGGTGCCAGCGTTCAATGAGTCCGTTTGAGGCTGGGTGTTAGGCTGTCGTGCGGATTCTGTTGCCTCCCACTAGTTGCAATAAGGCTGTGAATAGCCTGCTCTCGAACTCGGATCCCTGGTCGGTAGTTATTAACTTCGGTGAACCAAACCGAGAAATCCAGTGCGTAAAGAAGGCTTTAGCTACCGTTTCTGCTTGGTGGTTCGGAATAGGAATAGCTTCCGGCCACCTGGAGAATCTGTCTATCATCGTTAGACAATAAGTGTTGCCTTCGCTGGGAGTCATCGGTCCGATTATGTCGATATGTACGTGGTCGAACCGTGAGTCCGTATGCGGGAACGTTTCTGGTTGCAGGTGAACGTGGCGTCCTATCTTCGCGCGTTGACACTGAATGCAGGTCTTGGCCCAATCTCTGATGTCCTTCCTCATTGATGGCCAGACATAGCGCTGTCCGATGATCTTCGTGGTAATCTTGCCACTGGGGTGATTCAGATGGTGAAAAGCGTCGAACACTTGCCGTCGAAACGCTTGCGGAACGAAAGGACGAATGTCGTGCGCTGAAACATCACAATACAGAGCTTGGTGGTCTGGACCAAATGTGAGCTTTTGAAACTTCAACAAAGTCTGGTTGTCTCTGAGTAACGAAGTCAGTTCCTCATCTTCACGTTGAGCCTTGGACAGATCTTCAAAGTTGATAACTGATGGAAGTCGAAGTGCGTCCACTCTGGAGAGTGTATCGGCTACAACATTCTGCTGCCCTTGGATGTATGTGATTTTCGTCGTGAATTGTCCGATTAAACTGAGCTGCCGGAGTTGTCTGGGAGAAGCCTTGTCCGACTTTTGCAGGAATGCATAAGTCAGTGGCTTGTGATCCGTCCGAACTTCGATGTCTGCACATCCTTCGATCCACGGTCTATAGAATTTGATCGCTTGGTATATCGCGGTCAGCTCTCTATCATACGTGCTGTAGTTCATCTGGGCAGGCGTGAACTTCTTCGAAAAAAATCCCAGGGGTTGCCAACTGATGTCGTCGGTCGATTGTTCTAACACTGCCCCCATGGCGATGCCTGAAGCATCCGCTGTGATTCGCATTCTGGCGTTCGGCGCCGGATGCGCTAGCTGCGTTGCGTTGGCCAGATCTTGCTTTACTTTCTCGAAAGCTTCGATGGCCTCTGCTGTCCACTCTATTGATCGTTTGTCGTTCTTCTTGGAGTCTCTGAGATATGCGTTCAACGGAGCTTGTGTGGCTGCGGCGTTCGGGATGCAACGATGGTAGAAGTTGACGGCTCCTAAGAATCTACGAAGCTCTTGCACTGTCTCGGGTCGTTTAAAGTCAAGGACACTCCTGACTTTGTCTGGCAACGGCACAGATCCTTTACTGGAGATCCTGTAGCCCAAGAAGTCTACTGACTCTGCTCCAAATACGCATTTATCCAGGTTGATCTGAAGTCCGTACTCCCTCAGTCGATTGAAGATGATCCTCAAGTGTCGTTTGTGCTCTTCGAGCGATGAAGAAGCGATAAGGAGGTCGTCGATGTACGCAAAGACGAAATCGAGCCCTGCCACAACTTGGTTGATGAAGCGTTGAAAGGTCTGGGCTGCGTTTCTCAGACCAAACGGCATTACTAGGAATTCAAACAATCCGAAGGGTGTAGTGACGGCTGTCTTCGGGATGTCTTCGTCAGCTACCGGTATTTGATGATAGGCCCTGGTCAAATCGATGGTTGAAAAAATTGTCCTTGCCATGTAAGATCGATGAGAAATCCTGCACGTGCGCGATTGGATATCTGTCGGGTCGTGTTAACGCGTTCATCCGACGATAATCGACGCACGGGCGCCAGCTGCCGTTTTTCTTCCTTACCATATGGAGGGGGCTGGCCCATTGACTTTTCGAGGGTCGACAATACCCTAAATCTATCATGAACTGAAATTCCGCTTTTGCTGCTTTCAGTTTGTCCGGCGGAAGACGTCGTGGTCGCTCGAACACTGGCTGTCCAGACGTCTCTATGTGGTGCTTCACCGTGTGACTAGTTTTCGTGATGGCGGTGGACGGTTTCATGATTTCGGAGAATTCGGCAAGGATATCGGCTAACGGCGCAGTTTTATCGAAGCTGTAAACACTATGTAACGGTGCTCTGTCCGAAGTTGTTTTCACCGTCAACCCTGTCTCCGCGTCTTCCAGTGTCTTCGAACAAAGGTTCAGGGTGAGGTTATGCTTGAACAACACGTCTGCTCCTATAATTGCGTATGGTACCTGAGCGATAAGGCAGACGCACCGAATTGGTCGACGGAGTCCAAGATCCAGCATCATCACGCGTTCGCCGTATGTCCTGATATGTGTTCCGTTCGAGGCATAGAGTGTGACTTGAAAGTGGTTAACCGGGTCCCAAGGACGTGGTGGAACTACCGAGATATCCGCTCCTGTGTCCACCAGGAAACGGAGTCCGGATATCTTATCCGTGACGAAAAGTCGGCGAGACGAGTCGGTGCCGTTCGTTGCCGCCGAAATCAACGACGGCTGACTTAGTTTCCCGTCGTTGGTTTGCTTTGCTTGTCGTCTGCATCCTTCGGCCACTCACACGGATCCGTGCACTTCCTTGCTTTTTTCCCGAAGCGCATGTGATAAAAACAAACTTTGGGTCCGCGTGATCGTCTATTTGACGCGTCCCTGGCGCCTGGGCGCGAGCGCGAACGCGGGCGCGAGCGCGAACCGGGTGCTGGTTTGCGGCGAGTCATCAAATTGCTCACTTGTTTCACTATTTCTGCAATCATGGGATCGGTCTCTGTTTTGCTCACGGCCGCTGCTTCATCGTTATCACTCACTTTTTTAATTGCCACGAGTTCACGGTTATCACTGGTCGGCCAATGTTCCATAATCTTGTCAGCTACAGCTGCCAATGCATTGAGATCTCCTGGTACTACCTGTAGCGTCATGCGCACGTCGTTGGGGAGATATTCCATGAAGAGTGTCTTCAGGTCTTCATCGTCGATCCTTCCGGGGCCGGCTAGCGATCGCATTTCCGCGAGTAATCTTGACGGTTTCTTCCCTTGTATAGTCAGACCTGATAGTAGCTTCCGCAACTCTTGACCTCGCGTCAGAGAATAATGCTCAATTAATAGCGATTTAAGCGTCTGATAGCGGTTTTCACGCGGGATCCCGATGATCGTGCTACGCATGCTTTCGTAAACTTCGTCATCCAGGCTGGATACGAGCGCTGTGAATTTCTCTGCTTCCGATGTGTTGAGATCTCGAAATTTATTTTCTGCGATCTCAAACCAAGCTCGCACGTTGGTACCGGCTTTGAATTTGCGTAAATTAATTCTGTACTCGCTGTGCCTTCGGTACATAAGGTTGTCTGCGTACGGTATGGGCGGCTGCATTATGGGAATCGCCACTCGGGTGGGACTTGCGAAGGCGTCATCCTCGACGTTGAAGTTTCCGCATCGTTTCTTTTTGGGGCGGTGTCACCAATATGGCCGTCTTGCTGGTTCTTCTTCGCGCCTTCGCTATCATTGCCGTCATTGCTGAATACGATGAGGCTGTTATCGCATTGCCCGTCGCCCTCAGTCTGCTCGACTGGCTTGTTCTTTTGAGGAGAACGCACTACATTCATGTTCTTTTCGGGAATTTCCGACGGATTGTACGAAAATCCGGATCTCAAGAAGCGTTTATCGTCCATCTGCCGACACGCGGTCACGCACTTCCGTGTTCTTTTTCGCGCACTACTGTGTTTTTTTTTTTTTTTTTTTTTTTTTTTTTTTTTACGCGCACTTGCACGATCCGAACGACTTCGCGACACGAACGAGTGTCCGATACGAGAAAATATGCGACACGTATGACTGCACTGCAACCTCGGTACGGCGGATTGCGCGAAAAACCGGCTCGCGATGCGCGAAGCCTCGAGAAGCTTCCACTTCCGCACAACGTTACGAAGAAAACTCGCGTGTTCCGTTACGCGTCCCGATCGCGTTGGTATCGCGACGATATCACGTCGGGGTCACCAGGTTGTAGGGTTGTGCGAGGTGGATAGTCAATTACGAGGCGAGATGTAACACAATAATCAGTCTTTAATATATCTTCTCTTTACAGGAGATGTGTCTCGTGTCACGTACGAATCTTAACTCTGGCGCGAACTCTCTACTCTTCGGGGAGAGAGCGTGTGTTAGCTAGATAGGCAAAAGCGTAAGAAGTGTGTTTGGTGTAGACGGTGTAGCTAGTGAGATTCAATGTTACCAATATCCCTACAGTATTGTGGTGACTATTCCCTAGACGGCGCTAGCTTGACGATATCCCTAGACGGCGCCAGTTTTACCATTCTATTCTATCTCAATATATATTCACTGTTTGTAAGAGAGTTCTAGAGAGATCTAAGTTTGTAATAAAGACGATAACATCGTAATAAGAAATCGTCTTCGATCCTTCCAATAATACTCTCGCTACATATTGCTGACCCCGACAAGGAACATCGCATCAGATTAAGATGATGGATCGTACGCCGCCGCGCCCGAAGACCGGGGAAAATACAGCAGCAATACCAAATCAGCACGATGATACCGCTCAAGGATCGCAAGGCGACGATACCCAGCGCCTACCAGGTCAAGAAGAACAACAACTAGCGGTAATTAAGGCTCGCCAAATTACGTTACCACCTTTCTACAAGCAAAATCCACGCTTATGGTTTGCGCAAATCGAGTTGGCATTTTTAAACAACAGTATTACTTCCGATATAAGTAAGTTTCGACAACTAGCCGCTCAGCTTTCTGGGGAAGTTTTAGATAGCGTATCGGACATAATCCTCGCACCTCCTCAAGACGGGAAGTATGAAGCCCTTAAAAGAAGAATAATAGCATCCTACGATGAAGGAGATGAAAAGCGACTTCGCCGCCTCCTTCGCGGTAACGAGATGGACGACGAAAGACCCACGGCCTATCTTCATCGACTTAGAAACTTAGCCACAGGTCAATGTAGTGAGCCAGTATTACGATCTCTCTTTTTAGAACAGCTGCCCGATCAAATACGTACAATATTAGCAGTCTCCGATACACAAGACTTAGGATGTTTAGCAGAAATGGCAGACAGGGCAATGGACATCATTAAACCATTCGTACTAGCCGTATGCACCACGGGAGACACGCCTACCACGAAGAATAACACTAAAGGTGAGTCCACACAAACAAGCTCTATAGATGCACTCACATTGCAGATTGAGGCTCTTACCAAGAAATTAGAAAAGAAGCTTCAGCCCCGCCGATCACGCTCACGAAGCCGAGGGCGACAGCCGACTGGGCGCTCACCAGCACGAAGCCATTAAAGGTCAACCTACCCTTCCACGCTACTACCATAGAAAGTTTGGTACGGAGGCCCGTAACTGTCGAGAGCCCTGCGGGTGGCCGAAAGCGCAAGAGAAGCAGGAAAACTAAAACAGGCCCCGCGGATTGAAGCGACCTCGGGCCCAGGAAATACTCAAAACCGCCTCGCCATCCTGGATACAAATTCGGGAACAAGGTTTTTAATTGATACCAGCGCGGATGTCTCCGTTCTACCCAAGAAGTCTCTAATCCGACGTGCAACTCCAACAGATCTTAATATTTATGCAGCAAATGGCACTGCGATCAACACGTACGGCGTTAAAACTCTTACATTAAATTTATCACTACGCAGACCTTTTAAATGGGAATTTCTAGTAGCTGACGTCCAACAAGCAATAATTGGAGCCGATTTCCTGAAATGTGTGACGTGACAAAGTCGCTTCCCCGAGGGAGACGTCAAGGGTGGTGCCTCCGCCCGAGGCGGGCGGGGCATTAGCGTAGAATTAGGTTAAAATTCTTGCGAGACTTACAGGTTGCGAGGCGGTGCGGAGCAGATGGCCCCGAATTAATGTACCGACGTAGGTCGCACCGAGGGATCAGCAGGTGAACAGCTGGAGGCGTGTCGGGGACGGACGGCCGGCGGGCGGGTCACGCAGGGGCCTACAGCGCAGGGGGTACAGCATAGCGCCTGTCATGGAGAACGCTTGGCCCACCACACCGAATGACCCGAGCACGGAGAAGCCGGAAAGGGGGACGCCCCGACGAAGGTCCCCGTCAAATGGAAGACCACCACCGGAATTGCGCCACCGGTCGACGAGCCATGGCCCGGCTAGCCTGGCCGTCGAGCAACCGGTCCCGGAGTCGCGGCCTGGACAGCCGGACCCGCAGCCATGTTGGTACTACCGCCGGTGAGTGGAAGCGGACGCGAGAGCCGTGTCGTGCGAGCCGTCGTTTCGAGAGGTGCCACCCCCAACCCCCTTGCGACGGAGACCACTGGTTGCCGGCGGACGAGGAGAAAAATTGTAAGGCCGCTGCTCAAGCACCGCAAGTAAGATCGCCGCGATACCGAGTCCCTCCCGGGAGTCGCGCAGTGCCGCAAGTGTATGTAATCCGTATTATTATCTCGAAAGGAATACCGCAGGAGAGCCCGGCCCGGAAAATGCGGAATGGCCCGTCTCAGGAGTTCGGGATCGCGGCCGCCGACAGTCAATGCGCGTGAAGTATCGTATTGTCGAGACTCATTACGTATTGTATTGTCGAAATTCGTTTAAGTCGTCTTGTAGAGAGTCGCGTTAATGTTCGATGCAGATGATGGTGAGCGGCGAGATGCGTTTCGCGTAGTCGAGTGATTTATTGGGCGGAGTGTTCCGCGCACGGGCCGGACACCGTATCATCGCGGAGCCGCATGGGCTTCGCGTGATCGCGTCGTGGCGTGCCGGACATCTTCGCGTTTCGTGTCGGGACTCGCGTAATCGAGAAGATTCGCAGTCATCGGGACTCGCGTAATCGAGAATCAGATTCGCGGTCATTTCGGGACTCGCGTAATCGAGGATATTCGCGGTCATTGCGTTGCGACCAATCCGTAGTGAGAAGTAGACTTATCGTATTGCGTGCGAGTTGCTCGCGGTTATTTTGCGTCGAGTTGTGAATATGTTGCGTCGAATTATGTTGCGTTGAGTTGTAATTAACCGTTGTCGGTACCGCGCGATTCAGGGTGGGATTTCGTCGTAATTTAGATGTTTGTCAGTACCAAGACATTCGGGGTGGGATTCGTTGCGAATTAACATTAAGAAGCAGGTCGCTCCTGTTGCGTAATTCGGTCAGAAAGTTGTCACGTTCGCGGAGTGGACCGGTGCTCCGCTATTATTATCGAGATGTTCTATCATATTTCATGCTTTCTACCTTAATTGAATATATTATTTTTGTTATATTTGTGGTGTGCTAATTGCGCTGCGCTCCCTCTCCTCTTTTCCAAGATCTACCAGCGATCAAACCAAGGGATTCACGCCTGAGATACTTGAGCTTGGATTTCGTGTATCGTGGTGCGAAAAATCGCACCTGGCGCCCATACTGAGCTTTTGCGAAAAGTATTTGGTCGAGCTACCATCGATTGTGAATAAAAGTAGAGTCTTCTAGAGACGTTGGCCATTTAGTAAAAGTGACGGCGCGCTCCTTCTCGGCCGGCGAGACCGAGTGGACATCGTCGTCGTCATAAACGTCATAACCTCTTGGTGGACTTACATGGCCGTCGTCTTATTGATGGAACAACGAAGCTTAAAGATGATAGAAACTTAACTCCGTGTTGCACTCCAACGCTTTCAACCATCAGTAACGATAACCTATATAGCGATCTCCTACGAGAATGCAGCAGCGTCACTCGTCCAGCAAAAATTCAAGAGCCTAAACACGCAGTTCAACGTCATATAATTACCGCAGGTCCTCCTGTCGCCGAACGAGCCCGCCGTTTCTCACCGACTCGTGCGAAAGCCGCACGCCTCGAATTCGAACGTATGCTACACGAAAGCATCTGTGAGCCATCCTCTAGTCCTTGGGCCAGCCCTCTTCATATGGTTCGCAAGAAGAATGACGGATGGAGATTATGTGGCGACTACAGCCGCGTAAACAAAAAAACACGACCAGATAGATACCTATCCCTCATATACACGATTTTGCACATCGCCTACGAGGATGTAAAGTATTTACCGTATTAGACTTAGTTAAAGCTTTTCATCAAATTCCTATAGTACCGGAATATCAGCAGAAAACCGCAATAATAGCACCTTTTGGCCTTTTCCAGTTCAAACAAATGACTTTCGGATTATGTAATGCCGCGCAATCGTTCCAGAGGCTAATGGACACAGTCCTTAGAGGATTAGAGTACGCCTTCTGTTACATAGACGATATCATAATCGCATCGAAAACGCCACAGCAGCACAGAAAACACCTCCGAGAAGTTCTTAGAAGACTACAAGAGCACGGACTGTCTATCAACCTCGAGAAATGCACATTCGGCGCATCGGAAGTTCGATACCTCGGACATTTAATTAACAGCGAGGGAATAAAAGACAAAGTCGCTGCAATTATCAATTACCCAAAACCACAAACAGTAATGGAGCTACGCAGATTCCTTGGATTAAACAATTTTAACGTAGATTCGTTAAGGATGCCGCCGTTACTCAAGCGCCTCTTAATGCACTAATCAAAGGGTCCACTAAACGAGACAAACGTCCAATATCCTGGACTGCCGAAGCGGAACGCGCGTTTGACAAGTGCAAACAACACCTCGCAAATGCATCCTTCTTGGCTCACCCCAGCGAAGACGGACCAGTAATCCTGTGCACAGATGCATCAAACACAGCTATAGGAGCAACACTACAGCAAGTACAAAAAGGTAAACGAGTACCTCTGGGATTTTATTCACGAAAATTATCCGAGGTACAAAAGAAATTTAGCACATATGATCGCGAACTACTCGCAATTTACAGCAGCATTAAATTCTTTCGTTATATGCTTGAAGGACGCGAATGTATTATTGCAACCGACCATAAACCGTTAATCTACGCTTTCCACCAAAAGTCCGATAAAGCTTCACCGCGTCAATTACATCATTTAGATTACATTGGACAATTTTCTACTAAAATCATACATTTACCGGGAATAGACAACACTGCCGCGGATGCATTATCTCGCATTCAAGCTATTAGCATGCCTGTAATAGTCTCCACTGAAGACATAGCAAACGCACAAGCTGAAGATCAAGAATTGCAACTCCTATTACAATCTCAGACTAGTTTAAAACTACGTCAACTACGCTTAGACAATACCGAACGTACAATCTACTGCGATATTTCCGGCGATGACGTTCGTCCGTACATTCCTCAATCTTTCCGAAGGAAGATTTTTGATAACACTCATCGGGTATCACATCCGGGAATTCGTGCCACTAAGCAACTTATCACGCGAAGATTTGTCTGGCCCGATATTAACAAAGATATAACTCACTGGGTAAAAACATGCCCTGCTTGCCAACGCGCAAAAATTCAACGTTACAACCCTGAACATATTAAAATTCCTGACACAAGATTTTATCACGTACACCTTGACATTGTTGGACCTCTGCCCGTGTCTCGCGGTTACAGGTACTGCCTCACAGCCATCGATAGATTCACTCGTTGGCCTGAAGCGACACCCTTAGCAGATATAACAGCTGATACTATCGTCACGGCATTTTGTGCTACATGGGTCGCCCGTTTTAGAGCTCCAGCCCTAATTACGACAGATCGTGGATCTCAATTCGAGTCTGCATTATTCGAAGCCTTAACCAGATTACTGGGAGCAAAAAGAGTAAGAACAACACCATACCATCCAGCATCCAACGGTGCCAAAGAACGGTTCCACCGCTCGTTAAAAGCAGCCATTCGTACCCACGCAAACATCGAATGGGTAGACGTCTTGACCACGGTACTCCTAGGACAACGAGCCAGCCTGAAGAAAGATATTAAAACTAGCGCAGCTGAGTTGGTATACGGAACACCATTTCGACTCCCAGCGGAATTTTTCGTCGACGAAGATCCATCACCAGATCCTCAAGTATTTGTAGAACACCTGCGCCAACATATGCGCAAAGTTCGCCCCGAGCCAGTAGCTCACCATAACAAGACCAAAGCTTTCGCTCTCAAAGATCTGTATTCGTGCTCGCACGTGTTTATTCGTGTTGGAGGCGCCAAGAGGCCATTAGATCAACCATATGAAGGTCCGTACGAGGTCATAGAACAAATTTCTGACAACGTGTTCAAGATAAATGTAAAAGGAGAACCAGCAACTATTTCTACAGAACGATTAAAGCCAGTTTATTTTGAAATTCTCCCGGCAACACCTGACGAGACGGACACCTCTTCACCAGCGATCCCAAGCACCTCATCAACGCTGAAGACCTATCCAGCTCCGAAAACTAAGAAAATCGTCAGTTTCAGAACATAAGATCCTGAAGATCATTAGGAAGGGGGGTAGTGTGGTGACTATTCCCTAGACGGCGCCAGCTTGACGATATTCCTAGACAGCGCCAGTTTTATCATTCTGTTCTATCTCAATATATATTCACTGTTTGTAAGAGAGTTCTAGAGAGATCTAAGTTTGTAATAAAGACGTTAACATCGTAATAAGAAATCGTCTTTGATCCTTCCAATAATACTCTCGCTACAGTATCGATCCGCGCGTTCAGCGTAAGAGCCTTGGCACATACAAAAACTCTTAAGCAGTAAGAAATCAACAGTATGGATTCGCTACCGCTTATTTAGGGCCGTGCCTTAAGTTCTTGACTGTGATTGGCTGATTTGCTTACTGCTTGAGTTTTACTGCTTAAGTTTTTCTATGTACCAAGGCCTTAAACCGTAGGCCTGTTCTTTGCAGCTGAACTGGCTGCACTAGTTCAGAGTTTATCTTTTTTACACCACATTGGAAGAAAAAGGATGAACTCTGAACTAGTACAGCCAGTTCAGCTGTAAAGAACAGACCACGTGTATTAAGGACGTTCTCGTGATTTTCACTTTTCTACAGATTTCCTTAAAATTTGGTACAGCTTGATGGCAGCACTATCCATAACATGTTTAATTTTTAGAAGTCTCAGCCTCACCGAATTAGAGATATAGAGCTCCAAAGTTTCATTATTTAACACGTAACTCCTATATAGAGGCTTCGCAAAAGTAACGTTTTCATTGATTGTAGACGGAATTTTCTACAGATTTCGTCAAAAAACTAGTATGTAGCGCACATTAATATTACAAATATTTTAAAAAAGATCAAGGAAGCCTAGCCTCACCGTTACTGAGTAATCTTAATCCAAAGTCAGCAATTTCTCGCTCGCATATGACGAGTGAGTCAACCTGTCAACACGACGGCGGCGGCGACGGCAACACTGCGCATGCTCTTTCCGACGTAAGCTAGTGTCGCGTATACAGATAGAGCGTCGCTATGTGTGCGCGTACAACCATAGCAAAAAGTTCCCCTCTCCAGAGAGGCACTGCGTACAGCAGTCTTTCTCGCCCGGCGCGCGGAACTTTTGAGAGGGATTAAACCAAGAGAACGTCCTTAATGCGCGCGCTCGGCGCAGACCGCGTTGCGCGACAGGATCTGATCACGCGAGCGATGCGTGATACGGCGCGTGCGCGAGGCGTGCATGTACGAGCTTGCGCCGCTTGCGGCTCACGTCGAGCGTTCATTCGTTGTCGAGAGTCCTTCCGGATAGCTACTTTTCTGAGAGATGAAACGATTGTTGCATCAGTGCGGTATATTACGAGTCGGAAAGTTATTACTTCTCGCGCTGTTATATCTCTTCGAGATTGGAAAGACTGTCAATCTGCTGATTCGACGCTAAAGACATTTGAGGAAATACAGGGAACGATCGACGGTGAATTAATGATTTTGCAAACGACGAGGATTCGTCGCCAAGGTTGCGTCATCTCACTACATGGAAAGAAAGAGTGGCCATTGCGGTCTACAAAAAGGCGTCCTTTCGGACTGATTTAAGAGAGATCCTTGTTCCAAGGATTACTTGCTTCATTCGGAGAATTCTGCTGTGTTAAGGTAACTCGTTGATTTCTAATGAAACCATAGATCCCTTCTGAGTATGCTAATTTACCGATTAGCACGAGATATCGGACTAGCAGTTCCGATTACATTTCGATCTTGGTTTCAGAAATTACGAGTACATTCATGAGGAATACTTCCTCGGGAAAACGAAGCCGCCTGGCTTTACATTTGAAGATCTGAGCTCAGTATATTCTTATTTTCTTTTTATTCTACTCATTATACGGTTGCAACCGATAATAGCGATTAACGTAATTAGTTATCTGTCTGTAAATATTTGGAAAGGATATTTGCATTACTAAAATTCATTGTGAGAAAAAAGACTGCTTCTTAATATCTCTATGAGTATTGCGTTACATTCGATAAGACGAAGATATCGATTCAAATCATTTCTGTTGCATTGTTATTGCTATAAGAACAAACAATTGCCAATCGTTTATTATTTACTTTCTCTTGCGGTAAAAACAGACTGTAGTCCAGTCGCCAGGTCGATTGAGCATTTTTTTCGAGGTTCATAGCTTAAGTTAATGTTTTTTTTATGTTTTTTGGGTCGTAGAACAAGAATCTGTAAATAGTTTTTTCGTAAGTCGATGCAATAAAAAGTTATTAACAATTTATTTGTTTAAATTGTCCTAGCGATCAAACTATACATCCTATAAAAAAATATGTCAATTTTTAGGTAATTATTGCCTACGCGTCGCGGAGTACCCTAGGCGTGCGCGCTCGCGCTCAATTCAAATAAAAGGAGCAAAAAAAAATAAATTAAATTAAAATTAAAGGAGCAAAACTCGTGTGGTACAATTGAGCGCGAGCGCGCACGCCTAGGGTACTCCGCGACGCGTAGGCAGTAATTATCTAAAAATTGACATATTTCCGTCAATAATCAAGATTTTGGATAAATTAAAACGCCATTTTGTTCGTAGTGAAAAGAGGAACAAATTTTCTCCAGTACATTTTTTTATAGGATGTATAGTTTGATCGCTAGGGCAATTTAAACAAATAAATTGTTAATAACTTTTTATTGCATCGACTTACGAAAAAACTATTTATAGATTCTTGTTCAACAACCCAAAAAACATAAAAAAACATTAACTTAAGCCATGAACCTCGAAAAAAATGCTCAATCGACCTGGCGACTGGACTACTGAGCTATCCGTTGCTACGAGCATTATTATCATTCGAAATACCGACGCGAATTAATATTGCTTACATTTTCATGATATAATCTAATATTCTTTTATATAAACTAACTGCTTCCTGAATTATGATATGGATGTTATTTCGACTTCAGGAGTTATATATAATGAGAAATATTTCAATACAGACAGGATCTTATATGAAAAATTGTTGATGCTTATCGTTTCACACTGACCTTTATTTTACTTTATTAGAAGGACTATGTATGTATGTATGTATGTCTTTATTTCATATCCCCGTAGGGTTCGAAAGGCGTTTTTACCAAGGAACGTTCCCAAACCTTTTACAAACTCTCTACATCCTCTTAGCCTACTTAATCTAACTTATACTACTTAACCTAATGGTGTGGATGTGAGCTTCTGCTTCTGCGTCCGCCCACACCCACGCCCGCCGCTCGCACACACATACACCCTCTCCGCAAAAAGGACTTCCGTTTCCTCTTGCTTCCGATTTTCAAATCAACCCGCTCCTATTTCCTTCTATCGGCTTATCACACATTCTCTCTCTCATTCTCATTTACCTCTCATTCAATCACACCCCTCACCCTCCAGCCCTTCCATGTACTCCCTCCTGCACCTGTCTTTCTCGATCTCCCTCATCCACCATTCTCCCTCCCCCCTCTCTCTCAGCACCCATCTCCTTGCCTCCTGCCAACTCCCCCCTCCCTCGTCCCACTCCCTACACCGTTCCCACGTATGTTCCCACGTCTCCTCCTCTCCCTCGCACAGTCTGCATATCCTTTTCTCTCCTCCACCTCCCAGTACCTTCCCTCCCTCATTTCGTTCCCCAGTCTAAATCTCGCCACTCTGTTCCACCTGCTTTCCCCCTACCCTTTCTTTAAATACTCCGGTATCCCTTCCTCTTTCACTTCCTTGTACCATTTACTGTATCTGGACTCCTTTATTCTCTCCCATCTCTCCGCTCTTTGCATCTCTCTTTCCCACTTCACCATCTCCTCCAATCTTGTCTCTCCCCCCTCTTCTCATTAGAAGGACTATTCGTCATATGAATATTTTCTTATATTATGTTATTTACATTACTAGACACTACAGACGCGCGCTACGCGCGCGCTATTTAGCTTTTTTAACATTACACACAACTGTCAAAATATATGATGAACATTACACACAACTGTCAAAATATATGATGACAGTTGCAAATAAAGTAAGCGCAGTGAGAGAACCAATCGGCATCGCGGAAAAGAGGCAACAATAAACTATCCATGCCTTTTTTAGAAAAGGAAATGTTTATTTGCAATCTGATATTATTTAAATATGTGCTAATCTTCTAATTGCTATGACAAATTGAGACGATTTTACGAATACACAATCTCTCCCCCGAACCAATAAGATGTGTGTCGTTTCCTGTTCCCAAATTTAGAGGCCAGGCTTATATGCGTAAGCTTGTACACGAAACATATACAAATATATAATACGTACCTCTCTTTATTAATTATATATATTACACTATTAAATCGGATTTAAATTGTTGTTGTACATATGTGAAAGTATTATACTAAGTAACAACAGCAGCGCGTAGCAGTTTGGAGCAGAAAATCTTTTTCACACGTAGCACACACACGTATATTATAATAAATGCATTAAAAGCGATATTAGCGCCGCAGTGTCAAAAATGGGAAAGTGACACACCAGCCGCCATTTTTGTCCGACGACGACGACGACGTGGACGTTTCTTAAATAAAAATGCACATTTGGACTTTGCATTGTAATATCTCCGCTCGTAGGACACGTAAGGAAAAAATAAACCCCCCTCCCCCAAATCGACCCAAAGCTATCGATCAAGCCTACTTACAAGGGAACTACCACAACTGTCCGGCTCCGATTTGAATTTCCTTTAAGTATGTTGTTAAACACAAAAATCCAACAGACACGTATTTTTTTATAGGGGCCCTAATTCATCTTTAGGGGGTGAAACACCCCTTCGAAAAAATCGGTTTTTCTCTTTCGGGCCGAATATCTCCGAAACCATAAGAGATAGAAAACTTTTCCAAAATGGAAATTAAATGGCTTCAAAAGTACTTTGAAATAATGACAAAATAATTTTTTTATTTCTTTTATTTTTAAATATACCCCCGCCACCAATACATTTTTTTCAAAATTTTAAAAATTGTTTATCACCAAATAGAAGGTTATTTTTTTACGAATTCAACCATATATGATTAAGTTATGTTACGATAAACCATTTTCAAGAATTAATTACAAACGCCTCCGTATATACGCTATCCATGCTCATCCGTACTATATGTGCGTAAGTAATTATTGTCGAAACAATAAGATATATAAAAAATGTTGTAAGTAAAATTTTTATAGTTTTCTATATGCTTTATAATTGTATATATGTATATAATATATATTTAGGTATTCTAAAAATGTAATAATTTTTAAAATACCCCCAGCCTTGTTATTATTTCTTTGACATTTACGTTTTTCTATAAATAAAGATTGTAGACAATTTTATTCAAAATTCATTCACTTATAATAAAATTATTTTATAAAATTGAATCTTTGAGAAATGAGCAAAAAAATCACTATATATCTATGTCGCAGCGCTACACTTTGTATTTTTCACTCATTATACACATTACAATAATAATATTCGACGAAAAAAATTGTGTTTTGTTTTCAAACATAACGTATTCGTTGCACCAAGACCATCTACTGGCGCTATATTATCACACCCTTCGATATCACTGTTGTTTGAACTGTCCTACAAACTAAATTGTACTGGATTTTCAAATTCTTCTGGCCTTTCGTTCGTATAACCACTTTTAAACCACGAATATTTAAATAAGTTGTGATATCGTGGGGATGACAATTGATTATGTATCAGAGATTGCAATTTTATTATATTATTTCGTTCATGCAAATTTATATTACTTTCCAAGAGTAAAACAGTATCTGAAAATCTTTTAGCAAAATTTTTCCAAATTCTAAATCCATAAACATCTAATGGTTGTATTTTTCCTGTAGATCATTATACGAATATCGTTATTGTAATGTGTATAATGAGTGAAAAATACAAAGTGTAGCGCTGCGACATAGATATATAGTGATTTTTTTGCTCATTTCTCAAAGATTCAATTTTATAAAATAATTTTATTATAAGTGAATGAATTTTGAATAAAATTGTCTACAATCTTTATTTATAGAAAAACGTAAATGTCAAAGAAATAATAACAAGGCTGGGGGTATTTTAAAAATTATTACATTTTTAGAAAACCTAAATATATATTATATACATATATACAATTATAAAGCATATAGAAAACTATAAAAATTTTACTTACAACATTTTTTATATATCTTATTGTTTCGACAATAATTACTTACGCACATATAGTACGGATGAGCATGGATAGCGTATATACGGAGGCGTTTGTAATTAATTCTTGAAAATGGTTTATCGTAACATAACTTAATCATATATGGTTGAATTCGTAAAAAAATAACCTTCTATTTGGTGATAAACAATTTTTAAAATTTTGAAAAAAATGTATTGGTGGCGGGGATATATTTAAAAATAAAAGAAATAAAAAAATTATTTTGTCATTATTTCAAAGTACTTTTGAAGCCATTTAATTTCCATTTTGGAAAAGTTTTCTATCTCTTATGGTTTCGGAGATATTCGGCCCGAAAGAGAAAAACCGATTTTTTCGATGGGGTGTTTCACCCCCTAAAGATGAATTAGGGCCCCTATAAAAAAATACGTGTCTGTTGGATTTTTGTGTTTAACAACATACTTAAAGGAAATTCAAATCGGAGCCGGACAGTTGTGGTAGTTCCCTTGTTAGAACATGATCCGTTCACTCGTTATTGAGATCTCAAAATCTCGGGTACTGGCAACTCGTGCGTTCGCGTAAATAAGTCACGGTGCGTATCGCTCCGCGCATACTTGGCGCGAGACACTACCGTGTCTCTTGATATATATAATTTTCAGTCCGCAATAACATTATGCGACAAGGTGGTGATTTACGACAGGATGTTCTATGTAAAGTGACTCGATTCTAAAAGTGTCAAAGGCAGAGAAAAATATTATACAGAAATGTTTTTTGATATCAATCTACTATTAAATAATATTAAATTCATTTAATTTTCTATATGGGACTTAATTCTTCTGTCTGCAACAAATTTCCTGCCGAAAAATACTTTCACGCTCTTACTTGACACAATACACTTTGTATATTCTATGCGCATCAGACTATTGTTCATATGTGAATGTCCGACATCCACATATAAGAGAATAAACAATGAGCTGTACATACATGTAGAAAGAAAAACTAACTAAACTGAAGTTAATACGTTAATGTTCTTTTTTTCATCCCGAGGTGTATCTTCAAACCGTTCTTTGGATCTTGCAAATCGCATTCACCGACGGAGAAGAAATACAACGATAATAGCCGTCGACTAATTGTCAATTGCATCCGTAATTCGCTTTCAGTAAATTCGTGACTGGTTTAGGTGTCTAATTACACTTAAGTCAGCAAATAATCTCGCCTGCAATTAACAATTTCTCGGCTAACCAGAATTAAGAGTAACCATCTCTGAAATGTATGTCGCTCTCGATGTTCGATTTATACGATGCGGATTCTTTCTAGACTGTAAGTGGACAAAACCCATGCAAATGACAAATGCACATATGTATATATTGGATCTATCATAAATGTGAGCTGCTACTTCAGAAACATATTCTACTCATCAAAATTAGCAAAAATGTCCATATAAAGATATGTCCAAAAATATGTCGTTAACAATCATGACTGAGTTGGAACTTAAGCTAATTAAAGTGTATTATTTTATTTCCAACAATATAAAACAGTAGAAAATAAAAGTGAAATAAAACAAATCTCAAACCAAATGTTCAAAATGAGCATCCCTAACTAAAATACACTACTCGTTTTCTTAGCGAGCTTCTCACTTTTCCCATTTTTGGGCATATAAACTTTTTTAATAATATTTATATGAACTTTTTTGCTAATTTCGTTCATGTCGAGTAGAATATGCTTCTGAAGTAGCGGCCCACATTTATGACACATGATATATATTCAAGATTTATCATAAATTAACTTGGAGTTTACGTTTAATTTGAATGTATATATAAATTATTCACGCTAATTAATTAACTGTTAAATAAATAATTAAATACTTGTTGATATAAAAAGCGTGTTACATCTAGCAAAATTCCTTTTTATGAAACAAGTAATGTCTTATTTACTCACATAAAAGCTATCTCAGGATCATTTGGAAACTTTTTTTTCGTGCATAAGAAGAATGGGAGGAAACAACAATAATCCTACTTGTCGTCAATTTCAATCTAGTTATAAAAATATAATAACTCATGTTAATGCAATTGTCCCAGAGTTATCATCAAATCATAAGTCATCAATGCATAATCTTATTATAGTATTATAGTAATTTGTTTAAGGATTTTGCATATCGAGATAATTTTTCAAATTTATTGTTATTAAGGAGAGAAAACAAATGCCGTGTATAATAAATTGCATAATAAAATATCCTTATCTGAAAGAATCAATATTAACTACTAACATATTATTACATATTGTATAATATAAACTATAAACAAAACAAATAATTACTCAAGTTTCGTTTTTTACTTGTTTATCCAGATGACTAAACGGGCAAATCAGAGCGTTCTTAATTTTGACATTCTACAGAGCTAGGGATCCATTTCATAATCCATTAAACTTGAAATACTTTCTCTGCATTAAAATGTAGTGTAATTAGAATTAGAATTATATAAAATCTTACCATTGTAAATTATTCTTGTGTAGAAAAATTCATATTTAAATAGAGAAATTTAAATAGTAACATATGTCAATATATTTTATGATATAAACAAAACGAATTTACTCAGGTGCGCCTGTTCCTTCCTCTGGTCCTCCATAATTTATCGACTCCAAGATGCTTGTTATAAGTCTGCATTTAAATGTAATATGATTAAAAATAGAAACGGAAAACTAATTTCTTAAAACATCACAGTTGTAAATTATCCGCGTGTAGGAAAGTCAAAGTTTTACTAATGAGGTATCATTACATTGTATAATATAAAAATGCCCGGAGGAGGCGGACACGGCGCAGCATACGCTCGAGTTCTGCCCAGCGTGGGAGGAGCCGCGCCGTGCCCTCCGGGACGTTGTGAGACACGATCTCTCTCCGTCGGCCATCATCGCAGCCGCGGTGGGGCCGGACGGGAAGAGAAAATAGAGGGCGTTCGCCTCTTTCTGTGGCCAGGTCATGGCGCAGAAGGAGGCGGACGAAAGGGAAAGGAGGAGGACGCAGGGTCCCCCTCCCCGAGCTGGCAGGAGAGTCGCGCGTGGCAGAAGAGTCGCACGTAACAGAGGCGACAACCAAAGAGTGAGGATTGGAGAAGCAGAGAAACAGTGGGGGTCCGCACGGACGGAGCCAATCCGACGTCGGGCCCCACGTGTGTCCCCTTCGGTCCGCGAAGGTGGGAGGTCGTGACCACTCGGGGGAAGCTTGCCTCACCCCGGGAGTCGCGGGCCCTACCTACCCCCTAGAGGGATGCGAGGGGGGGAGGAGCTCGTCCCTTCGGGGGCGATCACTCCTCCCCCGCTCGTCCGGGGGGCGGGCGAGTGGTCGGGGAGCACCGCTCGTCCGCTGCAAAAGCAACTCCAGAGGGAGGGGTAACGGATGGGGTTGGTGACCCCCATCCGCCACAATTTAGAGATCATCGCCGATGGCGAGCGCGTGGGAGGAGGCATGGACTGGATCATTGCGTTTCCCGGCCTCCTCCCATCATAGCGCAGCGTAGGGTCACCCATGAGGGTTTTTAGCCGGTAGGCTGCGGGCGCGCACCTCTTGGGGGCACGCGGGTGGGCTTTGGCCTTCGTCGCTTCTCCTGTAATTGGGCTGTGCGTCCGTAGAATCCGGCACTCCCCTGCCCCGCCCCGGAGGTGGGGGGGTCTTCCCCCTATCTATCCCCCGAAAGGGGGGTCACCGGGTCGTAACCAAGGCGGGGGGGCGTAATAACCCCGATCGGTGTCGTGACTGGTTGCCTCCGCTGCTCTGGGGGGACCCGGTGGAGGAAGATTTTCCCTCATGTTAAACAAAACAAAAAAAAAAAAAATTGTATAATATAAAAAAGATGAATAATTACTCATCAAGTGCGCTTGCTTCTTCTGCGTTTTGGTCCGTTCCGAGGTTCTGAGGTTCTGAGGTTTGTTCCGATGATGGAAAGGGCAAACCAGGTGATTCTTGACGTTCTTCAACGTAGTCCATATAATAATCCGTTGAAGTGTTTGGTCTGCATTGAAATATGGTATAATTGAAAATAGAAATAAAAGAATAATTATTAAAAATGTAACAGTGTTAAGTGTAGTAAAGTCAATATTTAACCCTTTCGTTACGGAGAGTGACTATAATCACTGTCCATTATACTGCTCGCTGCGATTTAGCAACTTGATACGTTAACTTGAAATGCTTCTGTTGATAAATTTTTTAAATTGTTTTTATTATTGAGTTTTATTACATATAATAATTGAAGGCGTTGAATGTCGAGGGCTTAGCTCTCTCGGCCAAATCGCGTATATCGGCGGATTGACGCTTCGGTCACTAGAGAGCCGTTCGCGTCCCGGTAGCTCTATACCGAAAGGGTTAACTATATAATTAAATATCATTATATTGTATAACGATATGAATCAAGTGCGGATACTTCTTCTGTCGCTTTCATATGAAATATACCTACTCAGTATTGATGGACTGGACTGGATTTGGCAGGAGTGATGGACACGCTCCCTTTCTTAAAAATCTCCTGACTTTCATTTTTACTTTTTAGTTGTTTATAATAGCATTCTTTTTCTTTAAAATGTTTGCTACACACTGAGACATTCGGGCTTGTTTTGTAGCCAATAAATGTAAACCATTTTTTTTTAATTCTTCATTTTTCGGCAATCTGAAAATAATGAATAAAATTTAAAAAGATAGTCAAAAATAGTTATGAAATAAAGTTTATAGTTCAACCTACAAACTTTTGTAAAAAATAAAATTTTCATATATAGTCACCCGTGGAAGGATATTTGTTCTTCCTGCCCCTGCTCCAATTTGCAGACGCAACACATCCTCACCATTTTGGTTGCAGAAAGGATTTCTAATAACAAGACAAAAAATATTCTTGGTGTTTAATCTCATCGCAACTTGAAGCAGTATAAAAATGAAACAATATTAAAATTAAAAAATTAATAATTTCTATTCTCCTCGAATAAAATAAGATTGACTTAAGGGGGCACATACCTTTCTCGGACCAAAAAAATAGCATATTTTACGATTTTTTTTCCGGCAAAAATATAAGAGATACGAGGATCGGGTTTTTCGCAAATGAAAGTACATATTTTAAAGTGTATTTCCTGATTTTTGTTTTTTATTAGTGATGGAAACCCCTTTCCCTACAGCCCCTCGCCCTAGGCCCTGCTTGTCATGTAGGGTTTTTGCGGCACTGGCGGAATCTCCGAGCTGGTTTATCTGAAGACAAAAAATAAAAAAAGGTCTTAAAGTTTATAATATTTTCTAGTCCCTATTGAATGGGATTTCCGAAATTTTAATTTTTAACAAAATGGCGGACTTCCAAACTTGAGACATCGATTTTTAGCCAAAATTTTCATTTTGTTTCTTAAAAAAACAAATAGAAATAATTAAAAAATTGCAAAAAGCATTCGATAAGGACTAGAAAATATCATAAATTTTAAAACCTTTTTTGATTTTTTGTCTTCAGATGAACCAGCTCGGAGATTCCGCCGGTACCGCGAAAACATGCAGGGCCTAGGGCGAAGGGCTGTAGGGGAAGTACTTTCCATCGCAAATAAAAAACAAAAATCAGAAAATGCACTCTAAAATACGTACTTTCATTTGCGAAAAACCCGATCTTCGTATCTTTTATACTTTTGCCGGAAAAAAATCATGAAATATGCTATTTGTTTTGGTCTGAGAAAGGTATGTGCCCCCTCACTCAAAAAAAAGTATTCTATTTACAAAGTGAAATTTCCTGTAATCCCATATTCTAAGCAAAAACTTTTACAGAAAGACTATTCCTCTGTCAATAAAGTGGACTATTCATCAAAAATCTATTACATATTATTCTAACGGTTTTCCTTTTGTATTAAGAGGAATATGTTTACTTGAAACGGAATATAATCTGTATACAAGAGGAAAATGATATTAAGAAGAGTAAGATTGTAGATGCAAGACGAAATTCCTCTAATTGTAAAAATATTGTGCTTAGAATATTTTCCTTTTGATTTTAGAGAATTCTTCTTGAGGCCATATATAAGAATAAAATCCTCTAAGATTTAGAGGATTCCGCTAAAACCAAGATTATTTTTTTTGGGTGCTTAATATCTTGAGACAAGAGTAATATATATAAATTTAAGCTTATATATTCTTGCGTTTAGATAAATCTTCACGCGATGTTAACCGTGTCAGCGCTACAGTATTTAGCGCAAAACCGATGTGTGCTACTGTCTTTCGTCAACGCCAAAAACGTGATACGCTATTGACCGAGAACGAAGCGTAAGTGTTTACATCAACGTCGTAGTCGTGGATATAAAGTAAGGCAGAGTAAAACGTAAGTCATGAAAGGCTATTGTACAACAACCTTTTTCGTCTTACGTTTATCTTTGCCTTAATTAATATCTATGCTACGACAGACGTCTCGTTCTCTCAGCCATACGCGAGTAACGTGTTCGTGGCTGTGGTGGATCTAATTATTACCTGTGGTAGATCTGAGTAATTATTTGTTTTGTTTATAGTTTATATTATGCAATTTGTAATAATATGTTAGTAGTTAATATTGATTCTTTTAGATAAGGATATTTTATTATGCAATTTATTATACACGGCATTTGTTTTCTCTCCTTACAATAACAATAAATTTGAAAAGTTATCTCGATATGCAAAATCCTTCAACAAATTACTATAATACGAATTACTATAATACTATAATAAGATTATGCATTGATAACATTTGATAACTATTTAAAACCAAAAATTATAATTTATTTTTATAGTCTTATAGTATGCAACCTTTTAACTGTAGCCTTTCAAATACCATCTAATTAATTTTTGTTCAACCCTCCAATGTGCGTGAAAATTTGACTTAAAATGGCGCGTGGGAATAAATTACACCCCACCATTATTTATGCTATAAATATAAAACATATTAATATTTTTTGTTTTCTGTTTAATATTGTTCATTGTTGCACACATTGTGAAGTATATTAACAGATTGAAACTTTAATTTTAATTTTTTTTTAAATAAATAATTGTATCTGTACTGAAATATTTTCGAACATTTTTAGGAAAAAAGCCTGGGTTGTAAAATATATCTCACGCGCCTACTGGATGGTTAATTATTATTCTATATCCAGTATATACATATAAGTATAAAATGACAACTATTAATATATATATTTACAACTATTATATATTTTAAGATAAATGGACAACAATGTTGCAAACGCACGCAAATGGAAGAAATAGACGAAATAGGATGTAAATGGAAGAAATAGAAGAAATAGAAATGGACGAAACAGACGTTGAGATAACAAGTAATTATTCACCTTGCATTCGTGACACAGTACAAAAGGAAGAATATATTATGAAATTCGATATTGACTTTTTGCACAAAATTTCCTATTTATTTTGTAAAAAATTTATATAACGTTAGTTGATGTAATATATTTTTTCGGTAAGAGGTATATAGGGGAGGCCGCGGGGCAAAATAGTACACATTTTTACATTTTACTTTTTTTATTTATTTCTATATAACTTTTTGTGCTTAGTACAAATCTTTAGTAATTCAAAAGTACAATCCTTCGACAACTGACAAATATAGATATGTACTAAAAAGTTTGAAAGTAAAGTAGAAGAAATTTGTTTTATCTCCGAGAATGTCTAGCGATTCAACTTTTTCCATTAACCGAGTACAATGGCACGCGATATGGATAAATTGACTACACCGAGAAAAATATGGTTTTATTTAATTAAATGTTGACTTTATATGATTTACCGTAAACATATAAAGTCAATTTAACTTTCTTTTCACTGTATTATATACCTCTATAAGAGATGCAGATAAGTCGGTGGAAGATAGGATCAAAGAAGGAAAAGAGAGGGAAAAGAGAAAGGAAAGGAAAGAGGAGGAAAATGGAGGGACCAGGAAGTCGGCGGAGGACGAGATCGCAGAGAGGTTGGAGGAAAAACTGCTGGTGAGCACGGACGAGGACGAAGCGGAGCAAGAGAAGAGGATGGAGGGAAGGTCCTAGAAGGGGTGGGATGGGTAACAGGATAATGTAAGGTCGTAAAAAGGCCAGGTGCTAAATAGCTGGGTTAAGGGTTTTATGTAAAGGGTTGGGTACGTCCCTATAAAACGCCATGTGAAATGTGATTATATGTTATATGTTTGATGATTGTATGTAAGGGTTTTGGGAACGTTTGCCCGAAATAAAACGCCTTTTCAACCCCGGAAGGGGAGAGAATAAAGGATTGAAAATTGAAAAAAAAAATGAATATACCTCTATAAGACTATATTAAAACGATGGCGTATTTACTTAATTAATACTATTATTGTGAAGTACCAAAATTTATAATGTTTATACATCTTTTCTTTGTAATTATATATTAATTTACATAACTGTTATTAATTTATTTTAACTACTTTATTTATGTTTTTCAGACAAAAATGACGTAAGTCTATTTCATTTACTGCCATCACTTTGCTCAGAACAAGAGGTGCGAGCGTAAATATACCATCTGTCGCAAAAGCCAGAAAGGCCTTTATCCTCCATGTCCTTGTAATTATCATTTATGGTAAATATTTCTATTTTATGAATTAATTCATATATTTCTATTTTATGATTTAACTCATATATAAATCACAGATTATTCCTACGAAACTGATAAGTTATTTAATGAAATACTTTTTATTATTGTAGGTCAAGATTTTCTTGTGTAGCTTATTTATATTATAGTAGTAGTATAATTTATTTCTAATTCCAGAGAATTACGGAAATGGCGTTTTGTAGGGACGTACTCAACCCTTTACAAAAACTTCACCTACTCACACATTTTAACGCAGGGTTTCTATTAAGCGATGTAGAGAAAACTTACAGTATTCTCGGTGCGGAAGTCCGGATCTCGCGCAGCGCGTTGGAATTATCACAGCGATGATCGCGAACAACGAACAAGATTTTATCAGTCACTGAATCGAAACGGAAAAAGACTCCAAACGCACTGCTGTTGTACCTGTTAATATGTGTAGAAAATACACAATCAAAATTACATCAAAATTGGTGATTCATTAGAGCATACAACGCCATTTCCGTAATTCTCTGGAATTAGAAATAAATTATACTACTACTATAATATAAATAAGCTACACAAGAAAATCTTGACCTACAATAATAAAAAGTATTTCATTAAATAACTTATTAGAGCATACAAAAATGAGCGTGAATAAAGAATTATTTGCATTACAATTTTCTTACTTGGATTAGTCTCTTGGCTTTATATTATGTAAATTAACCTTTAAAACTCAGCTTATATTTTTATAAAGTTAATGCAAATATATACATATATTTAAATAGTACACCATAATTATTTTTATTACCTATATATAAAAAATATGCATAAGAATAGAATTTATTATAAACTAAATTAACATTATATTTTATATCAAGTTTCATGACATGGTTTATGCTTTATGGAGATTTTGCTTATTGTTAGTATCACGAAATGGTGTTCAAGGATTTTTTGCATTTTTGCCAAGCTTTTTTGCATTTTTAATTAAAAGTACAACTTACCGTCTGATGACGAAACTTATATATATATTGAAGACAACGATCCGACTGTCCTGGAAGATTTCCGTGAACTGACAAGACTATACGTATTATGTATGTACGTTAATGTCAACACATGTAGACCAATATAGACAAGTATCTATAATAACAAGACAGTTAGAGGTGAGAGTGTAACGAACGACGATGTACATACAGTTCGTATTTGCCTTGATGTATGTTATTTAAATACATATTTTTCTACAAGTCTTATAAAATTTTACTTAATATTTTCTCATAAAGATTAACTTTCGTTGTCCATTTGCTTATTTTATATTGATCTTATTTCAAAAGACATTTAGCTTATGAAAAATGTAGAATAATATCTTAAAATCTTAAAAAATGCTATATAGTATTTTTAACATTTATCAATATATAGATATGTACGTTAAATGCAATAATATTAAATTGCCAGAAACTTTGTGTGAATCTGAAATGTCTGAGTACGCGATTTCAAGATAAGAGAGTGATATAAACTTGAATTCGTTTTTATGTCATATACAACGTAACAAAGACAGCAATAATAGCATTATTAGTAATATTAGCAAAATATATTTAAATGTATATATTAAACAATACGAATCACTGATCTCAATAACGTTGAAGAGATGAGAGACAAGAGATTGCATTTTTATGTGAAGGTATAGCTTACCGCCTGATGACGAAACCTATATATTGAATTTGTGTATCAATTAGAATAAAATTTTTAGAACAATTAGCTGCGGTTAACGTTCTTACTCCGATATAACTTTGTATTGTTCAATGCGAGATGTGAGGAGAACGGTCTGACTGTTTTGGGAAATCGCCGAGAACTGACTAGGCATTAGGTATCATAACAGATACATAGTTTCAATACATGTAAACAATGTATCTAACTAGATGGCTAAGGTGAGAAAGAGAGAGAGAATATAAATAAGTTTTCTCTGTAAATTTGCACCAATTTTTATTAGTGTTGAAAAAGAAACGATTTCACAGGGCCGTACAATTTTACGCCAGACCCAACAAAAATGTTGCAAAAAATTTTAATAATTTATTGATTCATAGAGACACATAACGCGCTAATATTATTGTGTTAATAGTTTAATAACACTTCATTTTAAATAAATAGTTATATTTTATTATAAATTGTTTACATATATAATATAAGAACATTTATTTTTGAAATTTAAGTTTTGTTGCGATACCACAGTCATCTTATCAAATGTCTTATTTATCTATAAATTTATTTATATATAAACGTCTCAATTATATAAATCACAGATTATTCCTACGAAACTTATATGTTATTTAATGAAATACTTTTTATTATTGTACGTCAAGATTTTCTTGTGTATCTTATTTATATTATATTATGGCATCACTGTTTGCACATTTGGTGTTTCTGATTGATTCTTAAATAATATTTGAGCAGAAAAATATGTTTTGATTGTATCTGGTTCATTGTCCATAGATTCTAAATTCTTGTAAAGCAAAATTACTATATTTGTTTATTTCTGACATTTCGATATTTTTAATATGACATTCAACATGAATTTCTAAAGCAAATATAATTATTATACATATATTGTAAACTGCACTGTGCTGAGGAATATTGTTACAGAAAAAGCCTGAAGAATAAATAAAATCATTTTTTTGTCAATACACCAGAACAGTTCGAAAATGAGCTATTAAGTTTATTAATGTTTTTTCTTCTAATGGATACATATATCATATTTCTAGATGTGTATATTGTAGTTAAAAATAATAACGGGTTAAAAATATATCACAATGTTCCCTTAAAATGACATTGCACACGAAAAATTAAAGGGTACCTATATTATAGATTTGTTCCAAACGTTTTCAATCAGAGTAATTTTGTTCAACTAGATTTCACACAGATGGACATAACAGATTAACGATATTAATTCATTTCAAAGTTTGTTTAACATTCCTTTCCAGCTAGTCAAATATTATTATATAGTTGAATAGCTGACTAGCAACACAGCAACAAACATACACAGTCAAACGAAATTTATTTAAATTATTTTATTGCCTTACATATGTGAGCACGAATAAAATTTACCAAATGTTCTGCAATTATTAGTAGAAAAATGTGATTTAAAACCGACAAAGATGTCAGTTTGAAAAATTAAAAAAAGAAGACATTCTTATTTTTCCTCGATTTTCCAATAAAAAAACTCGGAAACTTAAGTGGTGGTATCACAAATCATAATATTGTCGTCTTCGAGATTTAAATTATTAATAATTCCATTAATAATGGAACCACTATTGCATTTTCCTTCCATTGTAACTGTTATTATAAACTTTGTTGCGTTTAAAATTATATGCACATGTTCGAGAGCGCGCGGTAGCGCGAGGAAGCGCGAGGTAGAAGACGACCACAAAGAAACAGCAAGTCCAAAGTTACAAAAAATAAACGTCTATTTACAGAATATTTACAGTTATTTATACAAGTTCCGTTTAGGCAGAGGGCCGTGAACGCGCACAGAGTTTAGCACTACGTGCTGGGAGCAGCAAGGCGGCTCGCGATGCGAAGTAGCGAAGTGTACGAAAGCGGTGTGCAAAGCGGTGTGCAAAGCGGTGTGCAAAGTGCGAAAAGCGGTTGTAACTAACTGATCTGCGAGCGAAATCGATCTCGCGGCGCAGCGGCGGCCCTTTTATTATCTTTGAGGCGAACCTCTCTCCCGGCTCGTTACCACGAATTTCGAGAGAGTGATTGGCCATCGGAGCCCTACGTCATCGTGCGGACGTCACTGCTTTCAATTGTCGATTCGAAGGGAACGTTACGTGTTTTCGCTTGCTTTGTTTATGGCATGGATCTTTCTTTTGTGAGCTGCTTGACTTTATTATTAGCCGAAAGTCAGCGAACGTTTTGGAACAATATGCTCGAACAATCATGCCATAACTGGAAAGCGACAATCAACTTAACGCGAAATTCTCCTCGAACCTTCTCTCACACTGATTCGCAAACAGCACATTTGATTTTATATGCATTCCATAATTTTTCAGTCCCGATATAAATTTCTCTAGGTACTATACCTATCATTTTATTTTTATTGCATTTATTTATAACATTTTTCGATCAATATATGATCAAATTTATGTCAAAAAATAAAATTCTTTTTAAAACGCTATAACTTTTTTAATTTATTATTTGTTCTTTGTTAGGGAGGTATAGTACCAGCGGAAAATATCCAACCTTAAGAAAATATTTCGTTTTTTTTGCTTTCAGATAACCGGGAGGAACGTTACAACGCCCGCCAATAGACGGGAAATCGCAGAGAGGGGTCCAGATTATTTATTATATATTAAAATTAAATAAAGCAAATTGAAAATAACTAAAATTTTTTGATACCTTAAAAATGCCTCTTTTTATCCCAAAAAGTTTTATTTGCCTATCATTAATAGTTTTCTAGAAAAAAATTCTAAAAAATCGCTTATTTTTTGGCCTGTTACACTAGAATCCCCCCTTAAAAGCTGTGAGCAGAAAAAGGATATAGATTATCAAGAAACGTATAGTCCTGTAATAGGACAAAGTGCATTAAGAAGCGTCTTTGCCATAGCAACTGCCAAAAATCTCAAGATAGTGATTTTTGATGTTACGACTGCATTTCCGGTAATTATGCAGTATAGGGGAGGCACCTCCGATGACCTTGACCTTGACATATGTTGTCAAGGTCACCCTCCTGAGTGACCTTCAGAAGGTTTTAGCCGTCGCTCGCTATTCGTTAAAAAGTTATTAACAAAAAAAATTTGGAAAATATAGCAGCTATTTTGAGTATTGGAAGGCATAAATGACTAATATAAAAGGGACATCCTCTCCGATAACCTTAACCTTGACATATGTTGTCAAGGTCACCCTTCTGAGTGACCTTCAGAAGGTTTTAGCCGTCGCTCGCTATTCGTTAAAGAGTTATTAACAAAAAAAGTTTGGAAAATATAGCAGCTATTTTGAGTATTGGAAGGCATAAATAACTAATATATACGTGTGTGTGCCCTGCTTTAAAGAAAATCACAACTTCTATAAAGCAGGACATACATTGTTAATAACTTTTTAACGAATAGCGAGCGACGGCTAAAACCTTCTGAAGGTCACTCAGGAGGGTGACCTTGACAACATATGTCAAGGTCAAGGTCATCGGAGGTGCCTCCCCTATACTGCATAATTGTGTGTGTGCCCTGCTTTAAAGAAAATCACAACTTCTATAATTATAACTATAGAAGTTGTGATTTTCTTTGTAACGATGCACCCCCACATATGCATCATTCCCGGCGACGAGCTGCCGGATGCCGCCCGACGATCTCCGTCGGGCGAGGTAAGGGCGCGGTGCGCCCACACAATAATTTGAACTACCGTAATAAACCACGTTTATAAAATATAATCCGCTCGCGTCCACCGCACAAACCGAATGCGTTTCCGTACGTTGTAATTACCGCGACCCTCGTCTAGATTATAAACCGCCCGCGTTAGCCGCATGATTCGCAGGCATCTCCGTTGTACATATCGCGACAATATGATTGTAATACCGCAATAAACCACGTCACGTATCAACACTGCCTTCTGTCTCTGGGCCTACCATCGAACTCCTGGTCCGGCGAGCTAGTCCGCGTTCGATATAAACAGCCAAAAGGCAGGCCGTTACATGGCGCCCGAACAGGGACCGTTTTGATCGTTCCGAGAGACATAAGACAGGATACGCAATGCCAAAGGCGTGGATATATAAACTCACGAAAAACGAGCTAATCGAAGAGCTCACGCGACGCGAACTCGACGCCGTCGGCACGATGGACGAGCTACGGCAACGCCTGAGTGCTCATGCGACCGATCATCCCGAGATGACGCGAACCGACGCCGCGGGGGGCAACGAGACGAAAATGGTGCCTCCGATCATTATACAGCCGGCGGGAACGTTCCTCGCGCCGACGACGACCGGCTCGACGCCGGCTCCGGCAACACCGTACGAAGTTTTCTTTCCGGCAGTTAGCGATCGCCCGGCCGGATTCCCCGGCCAGGTCGTGGATCAAATAAGGAAATGGGGGTGCCATTTTGATGGCAAAGATCCCGTCGCGTTTCTCGAGCGGCTAGAGGAACTTAAGGACGCGTACCAGATTTCCGGCGCGCAAATACTGGCGGGACTCCCGGAGTTACTTAAGGGCGACGCGCTTCTTTGGTACCGGAATAACCGGCACACATGGCAGGGCTGGGAGGACTTCCACGCCGATTTCCGCGAATATTACCTCCCGCGACGATACCGCGCTCAACTCATTCGCGAAATCCAGACGCGAATGCAGAACCGTACCGCAAATTCGCCACCGAAATGCTCACCATGATGCGCCGAGCAACCGGGTTCACAGAGGAAGACCGGCTTGACGCGCTCTACGATAATATGCACCCGCGGTACCAGCTCTACATCCGACGCGATTCCGTCACCCAGACGCGCGAGATCCTGCGCCAGGCGGAGGAGTTCGAGCGCATAGAGGAGCAGACTCGCGCGCGACAGCCTGCCGCCCCGCTACCCGCGCTCGCCGCGACCGCCTACAACCGACACGAGTGTTGCTGGCGCTGTAAACAGCGCGGGCACACCCGTTTTGATTGCCGCCGGCCACCCAAACGATTTTGCTCACAATGTGGGCGGGACGGCGTGTTTACGCGTGATTGCCACCCGCCGTCGGGAAATGCCGCGCGGGCCGGGGAAGAGGCGGCCGTCCCCCGGTCCTCCGCTTAACCTACAAACCGCGTCCGCACCTGAGCGTCCGCGTAGCGGACCAAACGTTCGACGCTCTCTTAGACACCGGGTCCGAAGCCTCCTTCGTGAACGCGAGCACCGCGGAAACGTTGGCGGCAAACTTCACGATCACGACAATTACCGGGCGGGTATATCTCGCCGATGGGACGCGCGCGGACATCCCGGGTTTAATTACGGTCCCCGTGACCATACAAGGACGCATGTTTTGGCACCGGTTCCAAATCATGCCCAAGCTCGACTGCGATATGTTGATAGGCGTAGATCTGTGGGGCAAAATGGATTTCGCCATTCCGCCCCCGCCTCTGCCCAGCGCCGACACGATGGCGGCCACCGTCGGGGAAATTCACGAAGAAGACGCGGCGACCGAGGAGGACCGCCTCCGCCGTTTTCTGGCGGACGAACTCGCGAAGTTCGAAGGGGTGCAGGGCCCCACGGATCGCGGGGAACATGTAATCCGCGTAAAAACCGACCGTCCGGTTAAGCAGAGGTATCGACCGCGGAACCCGGCGATGCAGGCGATCATAGACGCAGAAGTCGAAAAAATGCTGCAGGACGGCATCATCGAGCCGTCGCACAGCGCCTGGAGTTCACCGATCGTGATCGTACGAAAAAAGAACGGCAAACCGCGGTTTGCATTGATTTCCGCTGGGTTAACGAGCTTACCGAAAAAGACGCGTATCCGCTACCGCAAATCACCGCGACGCTAGATAGATTAAGGGGGGCTCGGTACCTGTCAACCCTCGATCTCAAAAACGGGTACTGGCAGGTGCCCTCGCGCCGGAGAGCCGGCCCGTAACCGCGTTTACGGTCCCCGGCAAGGGGCTGATGCAATTCCGGGTTATGCCGTTCGGGCTGCATTCGGCCCCGGCAACTTTTCAGCGCTTGCTCGACTCGATCCTCGGTCCCGAATTATGGCCGCACGTGTTCGTATACTTGGATGACATCGTGATCGCCACCGAAACGTTCGGGGAGCATCTACGCGTTATGCGCGAAGTTTTCCGCCGACTCCGAGCCGCGAAGCTAAGGATTAACCCGGAAAAATGCCGTTTCTGTACCGACCGTATAAAGTATCTCGGCCACATCGTCGACCGCGACGGCATCCGCACCGACCCGGACAAGGTTAGCGCCGTCGCGAACTGGCCCGTGCCCCAGAACGTACGACACATCCGACAATTTTAGGACTCGCGAGCTGGTACCGCCGGTTCATTAAAGACTTCGCCACCCTCGCCGCGCCGCTCACCGCGCTGACACGCAAGCAGGCCCGCTGGGCCTGGGGGGAGGCCGAGCAAAACGCGTTCGACACCCTCAAACGCACGCTGACCACCGCGCCGGTCCTCGCCTGCCCAGACTTTACGCGGCAATTTCACCTCCAGACGGACGCCAGCACCACCGGGCTGGGGGCCGTCCTCACGCAGTACTTCCCGGAGGGCGAGCGTGTCATCGCATACGCTAGCCGCACATTGAATCACGCCGAGCGAAACTATAGCGCTACCGAACTGGAGTGTCTGGCAGTCGTATGGGGAATTAGGCGGATGCGCGATTACCTCGAGGGATACCGGTTCACGGTGATCACAGATCACCAATCGTTAAAGTGGCTACAGAAACTAGAGTCGCCGTCCGGCCGATTAGGACGTTGGTCCTTTGAATTGCAGCAGTACGACTTCGACGTGAAATACCGAAAAGGGGCCCTGAACAAGGTGGCGGACGCGCTGTCGAGGCAATCCGAGCTCCTCAGCGTCACCACCCCGAAGTGCCCGTGGTATACGCGCATGTGGCATACAGCCGAAAACGCGCCACACGAGGCACCCGATTTCCGAATAGACCAGGGCCGACTGTGGAAGCACGTGCTCCACAGCCTCGATTTTAAAGATACGCCGGCAGACGAACAATGGAAAGAGTGCGTACCAAAGGACCAGCGCCCCGAGATTCTCACGCGGTACCACGACGCCCCGACCGCCGGCCACTTGGGGATCGCCAAACGATCGCGCGGATCGCGCAACGATTTTACTGGCCCGGCATGTTCCGCGATATCGCCCGGTACGTCCGCGAATGCCCGACCTGTCTCGCACATAAGGTCGCGCAAGAAAAACCGGCCGGCCAGCTGCACCCGACCGCACTCGAACGACCATGGCAACAGGTCACCATCGACCTCGTCGGCCCGTTACCACGATCCGCCGCCGGGCACATATGGTTACTCAATATGCAAGACCGTTTTACGAAATGGGTCGAGCTCCGCCCGCTACGACGCGCCACCGCGCCCGCGATCGTGAAGCACATTACCGAGACCATTATCCTCCGACACGGCTGCCCGGAGGAGATCCTGTCGGATAATGGTACACAATTAAAGTCGAAACAGCTCGCGAAGCTGCTAAACGAGTGCGGTATCCGACAACGTTTCACGCCGGCATATGCACCCCACTGCAACCCCGTAGAAAGAACTAATCGCGTCATTAAAACGATGATCGCGCAGTACGCTAAGAAACATCGAACGTGGGACGAGCACCTGCCAGAACTCCAGTTCGCGTATAACACCGCGGCGCACGACGCGACCGGGTACACGCCCGCATTTTTAAATCACGGCCGCGAATTACGCCGTCCCGGGGAAAACGGCCTGCCGCCCGCCGCCGGCCCGGCCACCCCGATACACCGCCGTTTGAACGAAGCATACGAGCTCGTGCGCGTTCAATTAGCCCGCGCCTTCCAACGCCAAGAGAAATATTACAATCTTCGCCGCCGGGACTGGCGACCGCAGATCGGGGAATGGGTGTGGAAGCGCGACCGGCCCCTGTCGAACAAAGAAGCCGCGTTCAACGCAAAGCTCGCGCCAAAATTTATCGGTCCGCTCGAAGTGCGACGCATCATCTCGCCAGTAATAGTCGACCTCCGTAGCCGCCAGGGAAAATGGTACCGTCACGTGCATGTACAGGATCTCAAACGCGCGCCTACCGATACGACACCCGTCCTACATGATTCCGACCTGGAAGGGGAACCCGCCGACGAGACCGCCGCCGCGACCGTGCGTTGCGAATCCACGCCGGCGACCCGCGCCGAAACTATTAGCGCCGACAAAAATATTATGGTAAGGTACCGTGAAACGAGTTGTCGACGCGTAAGATCACCGTGGAATATTATTGTCACACCGAACAAAATAAAGATGGTACGACCTTCCCCCCCGAGCGAGCCGGGAAAACCGGCGACGATAGGAAGCGAGCGAACAACGCGGCCACCGATCCGCCAGATCGACTATCACCATGACGGAAGACACAGCGACGGAGCAAGCTACGGAGCGAGATGTCCTGCGGGAAATCAAGGAGATCCTCGACGAAGACGCAGAGCCGTACGATCCCGCCAACCCCGGGATCGGGCACGGATGGGCCACGCTCTACCGGGGCGATCCCGAGCCCACGCCGCTACCAACGCCGGAGAGACACGCACCTCCACGGGCATGGCCCCGCATCGGCACCATCGTCCAGAGGTCCGACGCGGCCAACAGGGCGAAGCAGGCTTGGCTAACCACGCCACCGCCACCGCTACCACGGCGCCTGCAGCAGCGCCAGCCGACGGTTCCGCTAAGACCACGGCCAGCCCTCAACCCGGCTCGGGTGATGGGCCCACTGCCGCCTCCGCCGATACCCATCCTCGTCGCGCCCGGGATCACCGTGGACGTGCCACACTTCGCACGCCACGTCTCCCGCGAGTACAAGGCACGACTCGGGAACCGACGCTGGCATATTCGGTTCAACGGAGACGGATCGATCCGGTGGATCAAAGAGAAGTCCCGGAACACCACGGGGTAGGTCCAGCCCAGGTCAGCCGGCTACCCCGACCGGCCAGCAACATATGCCTCTAGATTCAGGCATCCTGAGGGGGGGGGGGGGTGATGTAACGATGCACCCCCACATATGCATCATTCCCGGCGACGAGCTGCCGGATGCCGCCCGACGATCTCCGTCGGGCGAGGTAAGGGCGCGGTGCGCCCACACAATAATTTGAACTACCGTAATAAACCACGTTTATAAAATATAATCCGCTCGCGTCCACCGCACAAACCGAATGCGTTTCCGTACGTTGTAATTACCGCGACCCTCGTCTAGATTATAAACCGCCCGCGTTAGCCGCATGATTCGCAGGCATCTCCGTTGTACATATCGCGACAATATGATTGTAATACCGCAATAAACCACGTCACGTATCAACACTGCCTTCTGTCTCTGGGCCTACCATCGAACTCCTGGTCCGGCGAGCTAGTCCGCGTTCGATATAAACAGCCAAAAGGCAGGCCGTTACATCTTTAAAGCAGGGCACACACACGTATATATTAGTTATTTATGCCTTCCAATACTCAAAATAGCTGCTATATTTTCCAAACTTTTTTTGTTAATAACTTTTTAACGAATAGCGAGCGACGGCTAAAACCTTCTGAAGGTCACTCAGGAGGGTGACCTTGACAACATATGTCAAGGTTAAGGTCATCGGAGAGGATGTCCCTTTTATATTAGTCATTTATGCCTTCCAATACTCAAAATAGCTGCTATATTTTCCAAATTTTTTTTGTTAATAACTTTTTAACGAATAGCGAGCGACGGCTAAAACCTTCTGAAGGTCACTCAGGAGGGTGACCTTGACAACATATGTCAAGGTCAAGGTCATCGGAGGTGCCTCCCCTATACTGCATAATTACCGCATTTCCTTATGGAGATTTGGAGGACGAAATCTTTATGTACCCACCAGAAGGGTATAATTATAAAAATAACATCTTGAAATTGAAGAAGGCGCTCTACGGTTTTAAACAGACGCCATTGAGATGGAACATCAGATTTACGAATTTTCTAAAGAAGATGAGATTCAAGTCCTTAAATAGTGAACAATGTCTTTTTAAGAAGAAGGATAGTGACTTGATACTAGGAATTTATGTGGATGATGGTGTATTCATTGGAAGCAATATTGAAGAAATAAATGAGTTCTTGAAAGAGAATTAGCCAAAGAGTTTAAAATTAAAATATCAAGAAACTCTAAGGTATATGTGGGACATGAAATTGTTACCACTGAAGATTACATGATGCTGACACAAAGAGATTATATCAAGAGAATATTGCAGCAGAGTGGTATGGACAATGCTAAGACTGCAAAAGTACCTTTACTGCCTGGTGACAATAGTAAAACACTACCTAATAATATGTGTTATCCATACAGAGAAATGGTAGGGAGTCTACTCTATGCATCTTCCAAAACAAGACCAGACATAGCATATGGAGTAAACTTTGTTAGCAGATCAGTTGAAGAGCCGACGCAGGAAAGGATAAATGATATAAAACACATTCTAAAATATTTAAATGGAAGTTTAGATAAAAGTTTAAGATATGAGAAAAATGGAAATGTTAAGATCCTCCAAGCATATTGTGATGCAGACTACGCTGGTGATGTAGAAACAAGACGAAGCACATCCGGATATATCATTTTCTTCAGACCCCCGTTTACGCGAAGTGAATTATGCAGAGACCCCCGTTTACGTGGAATAAATTATCGTGTTACGATAATTTTGAGTAAGTTACTACAGAATAAGTAACGCTCGCGTAAACGTAGTAATTGTTAGAGCCAAGGCACGTACATTGTCGCAGCCTCTTACACTGAAAAAAAATATTCAGATCCAAGAAAATATTTATTTAGATAGTGCCAATGACTTATTTACTGAATATAATCACATATTTATTTAGAATTAGATATTTTTACTTAATTTAAGTAAAGATAAATATTTTCTTGGATCTAAATATTTTTTTTTAGTGTACGCCAGCTTACGTGAGAATCGCGTTACGCGACATGTAAGCCAATCGTACAGCAACGCACATAGAAAAACGTAACATAACGCACGTATAACGTATGGCACGTTACGTTACGTTTTTCTAAGGCGATTCTCTCGTAAGCTGGCGTAAGAGGCTGCGGCAGTGTACTGCCCTGGCCCTTACTTGTCTTGAATCGGATTAATTGTATTAAATGCGTATTGTGCGTAGTTTTTTACTGAAGATCCAGTGTATTGGGCACATGTGTGCCTTTCTACTGATAGACTCGAATGCTTTTTCTATCGAATCTGTAAGTAAGAAGATAGCAAACATGGCTGACGACGAAGTGAAGGAAATACTACGAGATTTGGATTTAGAAAATCTGATTGATACATTTACAATTAGTAAGTAATCATTGTTCATTTAGAACTCGTGCTAATTGTAAGATACATTTCTGTATACTAAATGTAAAATTTTATTTTTCTAGAGAAGAGCGAATTAATATAAGAGCATTAAAAAATTTGACAATACCTATATGATTAATGAATTAATCCAAACAATAGGTGATAGAGCCATTTTTATTGAATATTGGCAACATAATTTTAGTAAACCATTAAAAAGTTCAGAAAATAAAGAAAAAGATGCACAGCCTATATTTAAAAAAAGGGTAAAATAAATTTTTTGCTTTTAAAAGTTTTGGAATGAATTTTTATAAGTTCTTGTTTATTTATATGTTATATACTATTCTGCCATATTTAAACTTCCAGAAATTAGATGAAAACTCTGATACAGATTCAATTACTACTTCAACTACTGAAGAAGAAAATGAGTCGAAGAGAGACATTTGTTTAGTACAAAATTCAGAACTTATTAAAAAATCTTTTCTATCAATAAAGGAAATTCTTTCAAAACAAAAATTAGGTTTAAGAATCATTATAGTTTATAGAAAACAAAAACGCTTCACTGAAGCTCAGAGAAATAAACTTTGCGATATAATAGTTACATATATTGATGAAAAATTTTCAGAGTAAGTTTGTGCAATTTATTTTATTTATTTAATATTGAATAGCATAGAGTGATTATCATAATACATACTTTCACAGGTTGCCAAATGATATAGCAAAACATGTTGCTGAAAAAATTTGTGAGGCTTTTCCCCAACTGAAGTTGTTAAAACTTATTATATTTCTCCAGTAAAAAAGAAAAATGCGGCAGATAACAAATCTAAAGCATCTAAAGGCAAATTGGTATCAATGTGGAGAAATAAGAGGAATAGGAATAAAAGGTTTTCTGCCAAAATTCCAAAACCAGTAGAAGAGGTTGAGAACGATGTTTCAGATGGTAGCATTATATTTATTTAGTTGTATGTATAATATTTAAATTTGCCTGTTGCAAAATTTTTTATTTTTTATAGAAAATGTTGATGAGAAAGTTTTGGAAAGTATGAAATGGTTGGCAGCTAATGATGCTCCTTGAACAGAGGTTCTATTACATTGGTCTGCAATATATGATTTAAGGAAAAAAGATTTGCACAATAATCAGGATACAGATTTGTCTAATATTGTTTCTAAATGGACACATTACAAACATCCACATGGTTATAACCTCATAAATCAAGATTTCAATAAAATTCTCTATAAAATGTTGCTTTAAGCGAATCAAATTTTAAACGCTTCTTCAATATAATTCTTCAAAATTTTTCAATTAATTCCAAAGACAACGATGGATATGAAATGCTCAATAAAATAAAAAAGGAGAATTTGAATAATGGTATTTATTTTTTTATCATTATTTATACATTATTATATGAATATCAATATTCATATATCAGAAGAATAGATCTATTATATGTTTCAGAACAAAAAATATTAACAATGTTTAAACTGTTACCTCATCTAATACCCCCGAAAGCAAAAAATTGATGGAGTATGCAAAAGGGCTTCTATTTATGCTGCCGAAAAATGCATGATAAGGACTGTGAAAGTATGTACATATTTAAGAAAAAATTGAACTTTTATGGTCTATTCTCTATTTAAATTATATTTGGCTGTGGATTTCTTTATTTAATCATATTAGTAACTTTGAAGCAAGCCAAATTTTGCACATTTTAATCACATTTAATTCTTTCGACGTTAAATACCGAAAACGATCGATGGACATTACATATATAGAGAGATAGAAAGAAAGATTAGAAGATCGAGGCAGCATGAGCATTACGCAAGGATGATTGATTGGCGGCACTTAATGTGTTAACGCTGGACGTTGCATGCATAAAGAGAAAAAACGAAATGAAAAGAGATAGCAAATGCTTATTACAGCGTTTCATAAAAATGCACAAAACACAGTCTATTCTCGGTACACTTACTGAGCAGTGCGGTGGCTGGATTTCAAACACCGGTGAGGAAGTCTAGATCCTGCGCAACGGATGTAATCTAGCAGCGCGGTGGAATTATCACAGCGAAATGATAGTTCAATCAGAAGATTTGTGCAATCGAACGACCCACGCAGATTTTGTAAACTCACAGACACTGAAACCAAAGCGGAAACAGAACACTTTCTCTGCTGCGAAATGTTACTGCGATGTATTGCGAAGTGCGGGTAGCGGTCCTACGCGCGCGCTTTTATTTACTCGACCTTCTAATATCTTGATAATGAGGTGCCGATTTTAGGCTAAAGGTGCCTTTTCACGAGCCGCTGAAACTGATTGTTTGAGCGACAAAAATGATCATGTGACAACTTTTGTCGCTGAACTAAACAGCGATAATTTTTGTACATGAAAAGGGTACTCTGAAAAAAATTCATGTAATTTTACATGAGAAATTACATGGTTGAAACTGTAAAATTATCCAATTATTACTGTAATTTCTTTTTTTCCAGGTATATTAAAGTAAAAATACATATTAATGGTAAAATATAGGTAAAATTACTATTTTTATGTAAAAATCACTTGTAGAGTTTTAAATATAGCGGTATTTTCACAACAATGAACGGAAAAAAACCAATTTCATGCAAAATTACAGGAAGAAATGTAATTTTACATTCATTGTGTGATTTTTACATTTATTGTGTGATTATTGTAGCCAATCAGAATCTATGTTCCTCCGAGCATGTTTAGTGGATTCCATATTTCATGTGAAATTACATATAATCTGCAATTTTCCATGTAAGTGTAATATATTGCATGATTATGCTGGGTCGGAAAAAAACCCAGCATAATCATGTGATTTTACACAAATATTTTTTTCAGTGTAGCAGGGCGACAGAATTGAAAGTTGAGAGACAGATTTTGCGTCGTTTGTGTAATCAGTTAAAAACAAATTTTGCATTATTTGTGTAACCAGTTATATTAACTTGTATATTACGCGATGGCTTCTAGGAAACAAAAATATCACAATTGGCTACTAAATTGTAATCGTATGATTCAAGAAAGTGAAATAAAATATAACAATGATATTATTTTTGCCATTATTTTGCTGTTGACAAATCAAACTTAAAAAAGATATTATTCAAAAGAAAAGTTTTGGGTTGCACCGCTGTTTCAAAATCGTAACGAGCATGGCTTTTATAAAGCTACTTTACCATATACATATAAGATTAGAAAGTGCAAGATTTATTAATTATTTTCGCATGTCATCAACACAATTGGAAGATTTATTACAAATTGTTGCACTAAAACTCCAGAAGCAGACATTTATGAGAGAGCTTGTCAGTGCTGAAGAACGTTTGTGTTTAACTTTAAGGTTTGTTTTACATTTTTTAAATAAACAAAAAATATAAAAGCGACATATAGACAACTGATTATATGGATAATTTAAAATTTATTACTAACATACTATTGCCTTTCACATATAGATATTTGGTTTCTGGCGACTCAATGATATCGATGTCATATCAAAATTTATTAGGATATACAACAATATGCAATATCATATCTGAAACATGTGAAATACTTTGCAATATGTTGTGTCCAGTTGTTCTTCCACCTTCTTTGACCAAAGAAGATTGGCTTCGTATTGCAGTAGATTTCGAACATCGATGCAATTTTCCGCATTGTATTGATGTCCTTGACGGAAAACATATTGTTCTTCAAGTATGAATTTCAATAATATTATCATATAGATTTACATTTCTGATATCTCTAATTTTTAAGTCAAATACAATTATTATAATATTTTTTCAGTGTCCTGCTAATGCTGGTTCTATGTATTATAATTACAAAAACAGTCACAGTATTATTTTAATGGCAATATGTGATGCTAATTATTTATTTACATTTATCGACATTGGAGCCTATGGTAGACGCAGTGATGGTGGCATTTTCAAAGAATGCCAGTTTGGTAAAAAGTTCGAACAAAAGAAGATGGATGTACCAGATGCGGATATTATTTCTGAAAATAGTCCCACATTGCCATATTATATTGCCTTGTTGGAGACGAAGCATTCCCTTTAAAAGAATATTTGTTTCGGCCATACTCAGGAAGAGGCGGACTGACCAAAGAGAAAAATATCTTTAATTATAGACTGAGCCGTGCTAGGCGAATTATTGAAAACACATTTGGGATTCTTGCTAGCCAATGGCGAATATTGAGGAAGCCAATAATTGCAAAAGTGGAAACTGTAGAAAAAATTGTGCTAGCCATTGTGTGTTTGCACAACTGGTTACGCAAACAAGACATTAACGTTAATAAATACGTACCTGTAAATATGGTTGATCATGTTGATGATCATAATAGCTTTATACCTGGCACTTGGAGAACGGTTCTTGAAAATGGTTCTGCTTATCGTGAAATACAACGAGTAGGATCATACATGAGCACTCAAAAAAATATGAAAATGCGAGATAAGTTTTATTCTTATGCATATTTTTTATATAGGTAATAAAAATAATTATGGTGTACTATTTAAATATATGTATATATTTGCATTAACTTTATAAAAATATACGCTGAGTTTTAAAGATCAATTTACATAATATAAAGCCAAGAGACTAATACAAGTAAGAAAATTGTAATGCAAATAATGCTTTATACACGCTCATTCTTGCATACGGAATTGTCGAACCAATTTTGATTGTGTATTTTCTACACATATTAACAGGTAAAATTTTACAGGTACAAAAGTTTGAAGTGTAAATGTATTTTTAATGCTATAGACATTGGTGCCAGTCATAACATGTGGACTATGTGAGATTATATGCGATGCAGATAACTTCACAAAACACGAGTGCCTTGAAGGATATACTGAATATTATATGGATGAGAATACTTGTTATTTTTATCCCGTGTGGTATGTAAAAGTAATATAAATTAATATCTATTATCTGTTTAAAATAATATTTAAAAATAATATTTTATCTTGTTACAATTTGTAGAAGATGGAAGTATATTACGACAAAGTTTAGTTGACAATCAAGAGCTAACAGTTCAAGAAAGCTCATCTCATCAATACTAACAAATAAAAGAAAAAAATATAAGAAAGAAATTGAATGTCGATGAAAAACAGAAATTGCTTGAACTGGAAGAGCAACTAATTTTTGAAGTACATGCACGCGAACCTTTATGGAATCCACAAATTGAGCTATCATTTCGTAGTAGAAAAGCTACTCTACCGTGTGGCGTCTAGCTCCGAAACATTTGAACGCAGGCTTAAAAATCGTTGAAATTGTAGAATAAGTTAAAATAAATGAGGTTGGAACTATATTATACAATCATAATCTCAACAATAGCGACGATGCTGGTATTTTAAAAAGTTTCTAAATGTGTACTTATGTATGTTGATGGTTTTCCCATCCAGGATGTTGTTTGTTCAAATGATTTTTTAAATTATAATTATTTAAAGCCTTGATTTGTCCACAATTGTTGCATGTAGCCTTGTTCTCATTTCTTATTTTGGTGTAAAATTTACGTAAGGCGTACGGTACTGCATTCATATCCTTTGTGTCTATTCCATGCCTGATCCTTAAATGTGTTTTTAAATTAGTTATCATCACCTTAACCTCGTTTGACCGATCTATTACACCGTAATGATTACACTCGGCGACAAGTCTTCCACTTCCTCGTGGAACTGGTTTTGCTGCATTATTTTCATTCTGCGGGCTGAACGAGCCTCTTTTGTGCAGCTCATGCTACGGTGGTGCTGCCTTGCTACACGCTGCTCTTCGTACGCATAGGCGAAATATTTCGCTTGCGGCCCAATGTTAATGTCCAACTTGTTCATCATCCGTAGTATAGACGTGTACCCTTCATTGAACACACTTGCAGCAATAGAGGCGGCAATTTCAAAACCCATTTAAGGATTAGGCATGGAATAGACACAAAAGACATAAATGCAGTACCATACGCCTTACGGAAATTTTATACCAAAATACGTAACGAGAACAAGGCTACATGCAAAATTGTGGACAAATCAAGGCTCTAAATAATTTTAATTTAAAAAATCACCTAAACAAACGACATCCTGGATGGAAAAACCATCAACATGCGTAAGTACACATTTAGAAACTTTTTAAAATATCAGCATCGTTGCTATTGTTGAGATTATGATTGTATAATACAGTTCAACCTCATTTATTTTAACTTATTCTACAATTTTTCGCAAAAACATTCAATCCCTTTTGACCGCACTGATGTGTGACTGTATTTGAGTTATGTCTGTACACGTTCTGACATCAAGACAGCTTCATTTAAAAACTATATACGTGTAATAAGAAATCATAAATCTATTTAAGATGTTTATTTTAAAATTAATATTACAGAAATTCGAGATATGAAATAATCTCTATAACTTTCTCTCTCTATCTCCAACCCTCCTTCACACACAAATTTTTACTCCATTTCGAATCACTGTTTACAAGAATATAATAGCATCATAAAATGCATACAATTGTAATATTTAAAAATAATTATTCTCTTCTACTATTTTTATTTACATCAGGTTTCACTCCAGACCTTACTCAACGATTGATACTGTGAGAGATGATTCTGTAGAAAATAAAAGTCGAGATCCCGATTTGCACGTTCAGTCAACAAACGAAAAACCAGACGCACCTGATGAGTAATTATTTGTTTTGTTTATATCACACAATGCAGTGTTATCTGACTAATTAAATTTTAACTTTTATACACAAAAATAATTTACAACTGTGATATTTTTAAAAATTACTCTCTCTTAAGTTTCTGTTTTTAATCGCATCAAAAACAAATGCAGATTTATAGCAAACATTTTAAAGAAAAATCAAAAACCACCTAACTCATCCATTTTATCATCTGAAAACAAAAAAAAAGACGCATTTCCGGTTTTAAAAAAAAATGGGTTTTTTATTTTTTTTCAAATGGCTGCCATTTTGTTTTACAGGGGTTTTTAAAAATCGGAAAACGATAAGGCCCCTAAATTTAGTCTAGTTTAATAAAATTTTTGTATTTTTTGTTTCAGATCAGCTGGCAAGGCTGTGGAGCGCCCCGCGCGCATAAACTCACGTCGTTTGTGGCTTCATGGCGTGGAAGCGAGAGCCGCCATTTTGACATTAAAAAATCGAAATTTCTTATGTAACAATACAAGAATAAAATCCCTTAAAAGTTTTTTTCAAATTCATTTATTTCATATCAAAAAAAATTCCTAAAATTCATACATTTCTTGAGCCTCTAAAAAAGTAGAACCACCCCTTGAATTAATAATGATCTATCAATTATTTCGCACATACTTTGAACAAATTTGAATCGCTCATATTCGCCCTTTTCTATCACACACATATACATTTCAAAAATCTAGATTAGGCATTTGTTTAACAATAGTACTGCCAAACTCGAGTCAAATAGATAAAATGTTTAGTTTTTGTATGTATTCAAATTAAATAAACTTATTTAAACAAAATCTATACAGAATATATTAATATTGTTATCAAAAATGGAAATTTTGTGGCACATCGCAAACCAGGCCAGTTTGAAGCAGTTATTAAAAAGTTCTACGATTAGAATTTTTTGTTAGAAAAAATAAGAAACGCGTTTATTTTAACAAAGTACACACCCAGGAAATAAAAAGCAAACAGAAATCGGCAGAAGAAGACAGAACGTTACGCGAGAGAGAAAAAAATTTTTTTAAAATACGACAAGTTGTTTTTACCAGGCCTCGGAACTTACAATAAATCAAAGTTCGTAATCCGAATGCGAACCAATACGGCCCCGGTATACTTTAAAGGTCGATCGATACCATTCGCGTTAAAAGAAAACTATAGGGCACTCCCATAGTCCCTATATAATCAAACCGGAAATAGAAGAGATAGGAAGAACATGTCGGGATTGCGTTGAGGTTAAAGACAATCCTAATATCAAAAGTGAAATAAATCCGTGGAAACGACCAGAGAAACCCTGGCAAAGAATACATACGGACTTCATAGGACCGTGCCAAGGGTATAACTTTCTCTTAATAATCGACGCTAGGACGAAATGGCCAGAAATAATTCTAGTAAAATCGATAACGGCAGCAAAAACTGTGGACGCTTTTCGGAAAGTTTTCTCGCAATTCGGTCTCCCACTGCAAATAGTTAGCGACAACGGGTCGCAGTATACGAGTAGCGTATTCATCAATTTCCAAAAAATCCAAAAAAATTAGTTGACCACTCTACTTTAGAAGATCAAGAATCACTTGGTGTGAATCACTCCTTTCCATCATCGGAACAAACAGAGGAAGAAAGAGCACTTAATGAGTAATTATTTATCTTGTTTATATTATACAATGTAATGATACCTCATTAGTAAAACTTTGACTTTTTTACACGCGGATAATTTACAACTGTGATGTTTTAAGAAATTAGTTTTCCGTTTCTATTTTTAATCATATCACATTTAAATTGCAGATAAATAACAAGCGTCTTGAATTCAAAGGACTATAAAATGTTCTGACTTTCCCGTTCATCTGGATAACCAAGGAAACTTGAGTAATTATTTGGTTTGCATTATTTCCGTATATTTTCTAAATAAAATCTGTTTCTTTGAAGTGTTTACTACACACCGCACTACTTCGGCTTGTCGTGCGACCATAAATGCAAACCACTTTGCCCTATAGGGCAAAGATTAGATTCGCTACCGCTTGCGTTATGTCTTAAGTTCTTGACTGTTATTGGCTGATTTGCTTACTGCATTTACTATGTGCCCGGGCCTTCTTACTCATATGAAATATACCTACTCAGTATTTAGCATACGTGAAGGGCAAACTCCTGGTTTCAAATATCTCCGAACTTCACCCGTGTATATTTTATATCTGAAATCTTCTTCTGAGAAGTGCTTACTGCATACCAAACTATTTTCGTTTGTTGTGCGTCTTATGAGTGTTGGCCATTTTCTTCTATCTTCTTCATTTTTTGGTAATCTGGAAAATAATGAATAAAATTTAAAAAAATTAGTCAAAAATAGTTATGAAATAATTATAGTTTAACCTATAAACTTATGTAAAAAATAAAAATTTTCACATATAGTTACCCGTGAAAAGATACGCCATCTTCTTGCCCGTGTTCAAGTTTGCAAATGCAACAAGTCCTAACCATTCACTGACTTTAAGATGCTTGTTATATGTCTGCATTTAAATGTGATAGGATTAAAAATAGAAATGGAAAACTAATTTCTTAAAACATCACTTTCTTATAACCCTTAGCGTTTTAAATTTTCGAATGTGTACTTACTTATGTTTTTTCAAATGTTTGGTTAACGGCCCATAGTCTGTTGTACAGGAAATTACTCTACGACATTAGTGTAGAATAATTACACATTATTTCAGTGTGTAGTAAGCACTTTAAAGAAGCAGACTTTATTTACAAAATATACGGAAATGAAGTTAAAAGATATCTAACAAAACACGGGATGTTTCCCGACAAAAATCATACTTTACCCCACAATCTACAAAAACACTAATGTCGAAGAATAATTTCCTGTACTGCAGACTATGAGCCGTTAACCAAACATTTGAAAAAACATAAGTACACATTCGAAAATTTAAAACGCTAAGGGTTATAAAAAAAGTGATATTTTAAGAAATTAGTTTTTCATTTCTATTTTTAATCCTATCACATTTAAATGCAGACATATAACAAGCATCTTAAAGTCAGTGAATGGTTAGGACTTGTTGCATTTGCAAGCTTGAACACGAGCAAGAAGATGGCGTATCCTTTCACGGGTAACTATATGTGAAAATTTTTATTTTTTACAAAAGTTTATAGGTTAAACTATAATTATTTCATAACAATTTTTGACTTATTTTTTTTAATTTTATTCATTATTTTTAAGATTACCAAAAAATGAAGAGGACAGGGCAAAATGGTTCACATTTATTGGACGCACAACAAACCAAAATAGTTTAGTATGTCGTAAACACTTCTCAGAAGCAGATTTCACGTATAAAATATACGGAAATGAAGTTAAGAGATATTTAAAACCAGGATGAAGAGGACAGGGCAAAATGGTTCACATTTATTGGACGCACAACAAACCAAAATAGTCTAGTATGTCGTAAACACTTCTCAGAAGCAGATTTCACGTATAAAATATACGGAAATAAAGTTAAGAGATATTTAAAACCAAAAGTTTTTCTATCACATCTACAAAATACTGAGTAGGTATATTTCATATGAGTAAGAGTATCAAATAATACGTGAAATTATAATATATATTAAAATATTTTAAATAATTTTATTTCTATTTTTAATCATACCATATTTAAATACAGATCAAACGCTTCAAGTTCAACAGGCTGTATTACGGATTTCTCTACGAATTCCTCTCAAGAATCACCTGGTTTGCTCTTTCAATCAATGGAACAAACGACAGAAGAAGCATCCGCTCTTGAATCATATCGCTCATGTTATACAATGTAATGATATTTAATTAGTTAACCCTTTCGGTACGGAGCTATCTATCTGCGGAATATCAAAGTAAAGAACTACCTGGTTCGCCCCCGTTAGGAGTTTGTCCATCACGTCTACAAAGCACTGAGTAGGTATATTTTATATGAGTACATGATTAAAAAAATATTAGGTTTACAATACTGTATACGTTCTTTTTATATTTTATAAATCTTGTTTTAACGCCGTACCTTAGGAGATCATCACGGATTAACTTTAATGAGACACAGAGAAGGCCATCGCCAGATGCCACCACTGCGACGAGGAGAGGGACACGGCGCGGCGCAGCACACGCTGGAAGTCTGTCCAGCGTGGAGTGTGTAGCGCCGTGTCCTAAAGGATGCAATAGGAGACGACCTATCCCTTCCGGCCGTCGTAGCTGCGATGGTCGGAAAAGAGGAGAAGTGGCGCGCATTTCTCACCTTTTGTGAGGAGGTAATGCTCATAAAAGAAGACGCGGAGAGGATCCACCAAGGGGAAAGAGACCCCGAAACGGCAGGTCAGTCCCAACGTAGATAATTAGGGGTCCTGAAATACTAAAGCCACCTAACCCCATAAAAATGGGGACCTGTTGCAAACAAAACAACATGAGACGTACTGTATCTCCGGGCCCTTCCCTCCGACTGAGGGAAAGGTTCGGAGGATGGGAGGTCGGCACTTCGGCGGGAATTCCGAAGTGTCGACCATACTTCCCCTAACAACGGGAGGGGTGGCGGGGTGGGTGATGTCCTCACCCCGCCACACAAATGATATATCGGCATGAGCCATTTAGAGCCTTCGGCTCATAGGTTGGAGCCATTGCTAACTCAGGGCCGGGGAGTGTCCCAGAAGCAGCAATAATGTCCCCGGGCACGCTCCAACGGCTCAAGGATGGACATCCGTGTGGTTTTAGCCGGTAGGCTATGCATGTAGTATCCTTGCGATGTACATGTACAGAATCCGGCACTCCCCTCGTCTCTCTCCCCGGAGGGCGAGGGGGTCTTCCCCTCTTCGGAGAGGCTATTGGGTAATCCGGGCTTCGGCCTGGATCCCAATAGTCGAAGATTTCCACACGTAAAAAAAAAGACTGCGTCTACAGACTCTTATATTGGCAGAGCACCCGTAAGAGTATTAAAGGCCTCTCCGGTTGAGATATCGAATCTCAAGATTGACGACAACGATCTTAACCGATCAGACTGGTCGCAAATTACTGACGCGATAAATATTACATAAGAAAAATGTCGTTACGTTTTTCATTAAGCCCATAGTAAGATATTTTAATCAAAAGTCTATTGAGAGGTAATGCAAAAGTCCTGGTCGTCCTCCGGCGTTAGCAGTGTTAGCACGCGTATTTGGTTACACCCGGCATCGCGCCGTAATTATCGCGCCTTGGCGACATCGTTCCGAGCTATATCTATAAGACTATTGGATCGTCCTGGCTGTACATAACATAAGAAGAAGAAGAACTCGTTCCGAGTAAGAGCAGAAGCGGGAGAGGAGCGGAATTTGTATATTTGTAACAAATAAAAGATTCTAAAAAAATCAATGATAGGAAAGAACCAACAGCTCTCCGAATTAAAGAATCAATATCAGTAATATTCAACATGATAGCTTGAAGATATTTCTATAAAATCTAGCTCAAAAAATGATTTGCAGGAAACATTCTCTTATGATTTGGTCCGACCACTAAGTCGAGACAAAAGCAAATCATATCGCTTATGGGTATGTTCTAATTTGATTAATTGCAGTTTTAAAGCTCAATACATTCACGCAGAATGTACTTATGAATATTAGAAATAACCTTCGCGACAGGCGAATTATCACGTATATTCGGTGAAGTGAGACAATGTAAATTTAAAGTTTTATTTTATTTTACAGACGGTGATTGAAAAAGGATCGAAAAAATCATTTCCTTCCCTATCGGAAAGATACATGTAGCAGAGAGATTTCAAGTCCATAAGAAGCTTCTGGCGGTTTAAAGATTATTGCAAACTTTAGGGCACACATGGCAAAACAATCTATTTTTGGACAAAAATCATGTTTTACCACATAAGCTACAAAACTATTTTTTGGACCTATCCAATTACAAAGCACAATGTAAAAAGTGTGGTGCAGTCATAACATGCACAACAGATTATGGAGCAGCTACCAAACATTTAAAAAAATGTGTACACAAGTAAGTACACATTTAACAATTAAAAATGGTCAGGGTTATAAGAAAAAGTAAAAAATAATATACAAAATATTTAATATCTAACATTTAAAATATAGAGACCGTACAAATCTAATCCTCGTAGAGCTAAAGGCAAAGCCCCGAAATTACAAAGCAACTGGGAGGGGTCCTTTGCATAGTAAAAAAAATTAAATGATGTAGTGTACTGCATTCAGAAGTCACCCAGGCATAGGAGAAAGGTAGTTCACTCAGATAGGCTAGCTCTATACTCCGAAAAAAAATTAGGAGGAGAAAGATTAGAGTAGAACGGAGCCCGGATTATTATGAATTTTGTTGCAAACGAATTGTAAATAAAGTGTTTTTGTTAAGAAGTCTTGGGTTATGTTTAATTTTAACTGTAAAAAATTATCTTGTTTCTTGTTTCTGTGCGTTGTCTGCTTGTTCTTTTTAGTGGAAGTCGACGGCACGCGTAGACGACTTCAAAAGAAATCTCGTCGTGCGGCAGGTGGTTTGCAAGTGGTTTGCATTTATTTGTCGCATAACAAGCCGAAGTAGTTCAGTGTGTAGTAAGCACTTCAAAGAACCAGAATTTATTTACAAAATATACGGAAATGATGTTAGAATATAGACGTTTACAGTTTTTAAAAGAATCTAAGGGGCTCGTACAACCACAGAAATTTCTTATAGGAGAAATGCTTGATAATGACAGAGATAAGAGCAATATTAACATCAAAAAAATGTGAAGGCCAATTTATTCCGTTACGGGAGTCATTAAAACAATATTTAGAATTATCTGGAGTATTCATGTCAATCAAAGGTTACATTGCGGAAGAGTCTGCAAAAGAAAATAGTATACTATTTCTCCGCTGCTGGAGAAAATCCTTTCTGCTGACAAAATGGTGAGGATGTGTTGCGTCTGCAAATTGGAGCAGGGGCAGGAAGAACAAATATCCTTCCACGGGTGACTATATATGAAAATTTTTATTTTTTATAAAAGTTTATAGGTTAAACTATAATACTTATTTCATAACTATTTTTGACTATCTTTTTTAAATTGTATTCATTATTTTTCAGATTGCCGAAAAATGAAGACTTAAAAAAAAAATGGTTTACATTTATTGGCTACAAAACAAGCCCGAATGTCTCAGTGTGTAGCAAACATTTTGAAGAAAAAGAATGCTATTATAAACAACTAAAAAGTAAAAATGAAGTCAGGAGATTTTTAAGAAAGGGAGCGTGTCCATCACTCCTGCCAAATCCAGTCCAGTCCATCAATACTGAGTAGGTATATTTCATATGAAAGCGACAGAAGAAGCATCCGCACTTGATTCATATCGTTATACAATATAATGATATTTAATTATATAGTTAACCCTTTCGGTATAGAGCTACCGGGACGCGAACGGCTCTCCAGTGACCGAAGCGTCAATCCGCCGATATACGCGAAAAAACTGAAATATTTAATAGAATTAGATATAGATCGCTATCTCAAATATTGAGAAAGCTACAGGATATTGAGAAACAACCGGGGGCAGTCTAAATCGAACCGCGTACCGCGACCTGTGCGTAAATGTTATCGCGATCTACCCACAAGTCTGGGTACTTGAATATTCCGAAACGAGTGTAACTAAGAATCAACTTTATTAATAAAAAAGCAAGTATTAAGAAATCTCGGAAGTGTTGTCCTTGTTCCCTGCGGATTGACGGACCCCGGTGCCAGCCCTGAGATCCATTTCACGGCACGGCACGACATATGCCAAATTCATCATTATTCATCCATTTGCAATTATAAAAGTTATTCAGCTTTAATGTTAGTTATATCTTTCAACTAAAGACGAGAATATTTAGACTATTGATGTATTACATAATGTCATTATCCATTGAATACTAAGAACCCTACTGCAGGAAGGAACGAATCCCGGATCTCCCGTATTGTCTCCCGACAACGATCATTTCGGCAGTGAAACAACAACGACAATCACCGTTCTTCATAAATGCAAATTATGCAATTTTTCAATATAATTCGTGGGAGGAAATATTGTTCCATTATTAGGAAAGATACATATTTTTCTCTAGTAATGGTAATGAAGATAATATATATCCATTATCAAGATATATGTCTTGTTAAAAAAATTAATACAAACATAGAATAATTCTCAAGAAAAAGTGGCTACAAAAGAATATATTCAATAATTGATTTTCCGGCAAGATTTGCAATGCCGGAGATAATTTTAATAAACAAAAAATAAGAGTTAAAAAATAAAGTATACGATTTGTAATCATATGCTTTGACGGAGACAAAATATAATTTTTCATTTTTTTAAATATCTCTTTTTTCTTTTAAACCTTTTTTCTTTTTTATTTTTTTCCACTTTCCATCTTTCTTTATTAAAAAAAAATTATTATATCCATGTTTAGTTTATTACTGCCTTTTCGTCAGTCAGATAGAATTATCATTGGTAGTGTCAATGGGAAAATATTTATTGAAAAGGATAAGATCTTCCTTATAACATATTAAATATCGCGACTCGATGTTTATAGCTGTCATCGCCGAATCATGCCGAAACCACTGCTTTTGGGAATCCGAGTAAAATTAATTAAATAAAATCTGAGATTAATTCTGGTTCTGCAACGAAGACCTCTAATTTTCAACGAAAATATTACCAAATCGACGAGAAACAATTCCCCTCGATAAAGATAAAATCATACGTATGTAATTCTGTTCAGGAATTCGTGGTACAAAACTGGATATTTATAACAGAAATCACTGTGATGTCTAGTATCATAAAGTGCAGAATTAGAAACAAAGGTGATCGGGATGTGTTTAGATCGCACCCCTACTTTAAATTTTTTTAGTTCTGATTAGAGTTCCAGCGTCCTTCTTTTCGAAAAATATAAGAATATTTTTATCCTTTCTAAAAAAAAAGCATGTTAAGTCGATACTCGCATATTTCGAAATTTATTGTTGTCGCTTTTCCGCGATGCCAATTGGTTCTCTCGATGCTTTTACTCCATTTGCAGCTGTCATCGTATATTTTGACAGTTGTGTGTATCAAGAAGTTAATAGTGTAATAGTAAAAGCATAATGTTAAAGCTAAATAGCGCGCGCGAAGCGCGCGTCTGTGGTGTCTAGTGTTTATAAAAAGAGTTCCGGCGATTAACACTTTGAAAAAGGCATTTAAAAATTAAAATGTTAACTTCACACCCAACTTTAAGACCAAATAGTTCTGAATAGCCCTGATGCATTTTGAGAAGTACTAGAATTCCTGATAAAAAAATTTTTTTTAATTTTTTTTTTTTTTTCAAAAAAAAAATTGAATAGTTTAATTTAAAGTCAGAAAGTTCTAAGTAACTCATTTGATTTCTTTCGAAAAGTTCTAAAGTTCCTGATAAGTAAAAAATTGCAAAACCTTAGAATTGTTTTAAAAAATTATTATCGAAACACAAATGACATTCACGGCAGACCTTCGAAGTCGAATATCTTCTTAAAACTCTCATCAAAACGCCTGCAACTCTACCACTAACTAGTGGCGATCCGGCCACTAGTTAAGAAAATATTCGAAGATGCAACGGATGAAATTCGACTAAGCCCAGTTTCACACGTATCCGACACTGGACTACTGACGCCAGGTATCCGATCGCGAAGTGCATGGATTAACATGGGAGCATTTACACGTTTGTCCGATAACCGATTTGTGAAAACAAAGAATACCCGGATACCCGGCATCGGTAGTCCAGTGCCGGATACCTACGTGTGAAACGAGTCTATATCTTTCTGTCCGTAAACGGTACGGACACGGCACGGGTATGTCTAAATCGACCTTAAATCGGAGATACGGAAATAACATACTTGGATTTACAGTGTATGATAAAACGGCTTGCAATTACAATTAATTACAAAGTATTTTATACATATAATCATTAATCTATATGCTCTATACAAATAAAAAATGGTATGGTTACTATAGTTGTCTCTACGCTAATATTAAAAGATAAAATTTAAAGCAATATCTTGAGTTACATAACATTTTGTTCTTTTTAATTACCATGTATCGAAATTTATTATTTTAATATAAAGAACGTTATTTTAACTCCATTGATTAGTCAAATTAATAATTAAATTAACATTGTTTTAGTTAAATTAACGACATATTGAGTAGCAGTAGCGGCTTATAAGAATGGTTAGAAATAGCTTAAACTGTTCAGTCAGATTACGTGATCGGAGGCACTGTTGGCCGTGTACCGAACCCGCGGCTGACTGATCGGTCGCTCGCCGAACCGCGTTAAGTACGCGATCGCGTATGCACGTACTCGTTCTCTCGGTCGGACCTACTACCGGTAATTACGCTGGCCACGGCGGCCTCGTTCCCGTCCGCGTTGCGAACAGAGGCAAAACTACTACCTTTTGGAAATCGTGGCAGAAAGGAACATAAAAAAAGAAGCGAATCCGTGTTAGAATTCGAAGATTCAAGTGGCCTGAAAACTACGCTGGTGCGAGCACTGTCGTATTGTATCAGAGGAGTCAGGCTGTCTTAAGCCCTTGATTCTCTGCACAAGTCTCTTTGGGCCTGGGGTCAGAGTCAGTTACTGGTCTGGTGATGCGAATATATAGCCTCTCCCAGTCAAGTTATATGCCCACCTCCCAGTGGTTTCGCTGGACCGCTGCAATGGGGTTGTTCCGATTCAGTATGGCTCGGTCGCAAGATCTGATGGCTGACCAACACGCTTTGCAGTAACCAAGTAGCGTCAATGGCGATCTGACTGCGCCTCTAATAGCCTGTAGTGATACAGATCCAAGTACCGCTGGTGAATTGTGGAGCCAAGGAAAAGCACGGTTATCTGGGAAGTTCTCGGCTGTCAATCCGTTTGGCCCCCAACACGCAGTAAATATGAAGAAGTCAATAATGAATCTTCACGCCTGGGTTATCGGATGGTCCGGGTACTGCACGCACGATGTGAGATTGATGACTCGGTTAGTGCGGGAACACCCAGTGACTGCGTAGCTGGCTCCTCGAGAGTAGCCGTTAGTTATCGGGTGTAGAAACGATTACGCCCCTTGACGCACGATCTGAATTGCGTCTCTAATAGCCTGTAGTGATACGGGTCCAAGTACCGCTGGTGAGTTGTGGAGCCAAGGAAAAGCACGGTTATCTGGGAAGCTCTCGGCTGTCAATCCGTTTGCTCCCAACACGCAGTAAATATGAAGAAGTCAAGAATGAATCTTCACGCCTGGGTTATCGGATGGTCCGGGCACTGCACGCACGATGTGAGATTGATGACTCGGTTAGTGCGGGAACACCCAGTGACTGCGCAGCTGGCTCCTCGAGAGTAGCAGTTAGTTATCGGGTGTAGAAACGATTGCGCCTCTTGACATACGATCTGATAGCGCCTCTAATAGCCTGTAGTGATACGGGTCCAAGTACCGCTGGTGAGTTGTGGAGCCAAGGAAAAAGCACGGTTATCTGGGAAGCTCTCGGCTGTCAATCCGTTTGCTCCCAACACGCAGTAAATATGAAGAAGTCAAGAATGAATCTTCACGCCTGGGTTATCGGATGGTCCGGGCACTGCACGCACGATGTGAGATTGACGACTCGGTTAGTGCGAGAACACCCAGTGACTGCGCAGCTGGCTCCTCGAGAGTAGCAGTTAGTTATCGGGTGTAGAAACGATTGCGCCTCTTGACATACGATCTGATAGCGCCTCTAATAGCCTGTAGTGATACGGGTCCAAGTACCGCTGGTGAGTTGTGGAGCCAAGGAAAAGCACGGTTATCTGGGAAGCTCTCGGCTGTCAATCCGTTTGCTCCCAAAACGCAGTAAATATGAAGAAGTCAAGAATGAATCTTCACGCCTGGGTTATCGGATGGTCCGGGCACTGCACGCACGATGCGAGATTGATGACTCGGTTAGTGCGGGAACACCCAGTGACTGCGCAGCTGGCTCCTCGAGAGTAGCAGTTAGTTATCGGGTGTAGAAACGATTACGTTCTTGAGACTCATGCCTCGAGTAGCCGTGGACCCCAATAGCCTTCTTCTTTTCTTCTTTGTAAATTTTATAGCACCGAATCCTCCTCAGGATCACATAATGGTCAAGAACAAGTCGAAAATAATAAATACAGACTCGAAATATTCAATCCAAACTCGGCGCTGATCGCATCAGCAATCTTCAAAAATTATTCAGGCCAAAACATGTCCGAACATATCCACGACGAGACTTGCCCCCAGTAGCCATGTCAAATTAAAATAGAAATAAATAGTAATAAGTTATTTCATAAATGGATATGCGTCTGTGTCAGACGCACGATCTCAATGCACGAGCACTGCGTTTCAAGCATGCCCGGCGCCGGGGATCGACTCGCAACGGTGGCGGGATTCGCGTCCGCTTCTCCCACGTTGCAAGGCCGGCCAACTTCGACTCCCCGGCTAAAGTAAAAGATAATGGCATCGCTTTAATGGGCTTGGAACTCTTAAGAAGAAAGGGGGTCGTTCGGCGCCAACACGTGAGACAACTACGTGTCCATGAACTTTTTGTCCTTTCTGCCACGATTCACATAAAGTAATATATAAGGTAATAACGTTCATATGATAATTTTAAATGCCATAATCACACTAATCTACTGACGCTTATTCACGCTCATGTACAAAGTAACGTCGACTACGCAGAAATTATTGATAATGATAGTACGGGTACAAAATTCGGTTTTGTGAAGCGCAAACGAAAGCCAGAGACTTGCAGTTTCTTATTCACGCATCATGGAAACGCACGCACTTAATCTACACATACGGAAAGAACGGTTTTGCTGAAGTATCTAAAAATTTAACTAGATACAGTCTGAAAATAATTTTGTTGCACCATTAAAATAATTATAGTAGGTCGCTGAAGTATGATGATAATGCTGTAAAAAATTTTGATATTTTAGAAATCAGTTTCATTGTTTTACATCATTATTTTGATGATGCAACGAAATTGTTTTCAGATCTGTATCTAGCTAAATTTTTAGATACTACAGCAAAACCGTTCTTTCCGTGCACCATTCTTCTGTACACTCTTTACAAATATAGAGAGAGGATATCAAAAAATAAAAATGCGTTAAGTCATTACAATATCAAATTTACGTAAAAATCCATGTACTCGGAGAATCTCGAAATTTTTCTCTTCTTCTCTCTCTCTCTCTCTACGATAACGAAAGCTCACGTTTTCACGCCAAATCGCGTGTTTCGATATCGTATTAAGACTTATAATAAACGACCGTTTCGGCCAAACTTCAACCGATGACATAATGTGCGCCTTTAAATATCAAAAGAAAAATACATATTTATACTCAATGTATGCAAAATAGAAAACAATAAACGTTTAACATGTACACGTAAGTGAATCTCATTAATGTATATTATAAATGTGTAACTTGGCGCCTTTTTTTTACCTTTTTTGAAAATTACTTCCAGTATATCCGCTGTAATCTACTTTTCATTAAAAAGTACTCTTTTGTGAACTATTCATCATCATATGGAAAGGTTAAAGCTATAGTGATGTAAGTCAATTTTTTACCACTTTCTTTTCTTCTTTTTTCAACATATCTGCATGTGTAGACTGCATCTATAAACTTAACTCGATAGGTTAAAAAAAGTGACTTACACCACTATGGCTTTAACCTATCGAAATATAATTCTATATTTAGTAAAAACACAAGATAAATGCTATGTTTCTTTTTTTCTTTTCTCTTTTTCTTTTTTTCTATTCTTTTTTTCTTTTTTCTTTTTTTTTCATTTTTCTTTTTCTTTTTTTTTTTTTTTTTTTTCTTTTATCTTTTCTTTAATCTTTTTTTATTTTTTTTCTTTTTTTCTTTTTTTTCCTTTTTTTTCTTTTTTTCTTTTTTTTCTTTTTTTCTCTTTTTCTTTTTTTCCATTTATCAAACTCATTTAGACATTTAATCATTTTTAAATAAGACCGATAAGCTTGAAGATCAAATTAATTATATGGATTTAATTTTAATTGTCATATATAAATTATCTAATTCCCCAATGAAAATTCGAACAACTAATTCCATTTAAAAATGATTAAATGTCTTATACAATATCTCAATTTGTAGAATATAAAGTTTATCTTTATTTTGCATATAATAGAAGAAAAAAATATCTTATTAACTACTTCGGCTCGTGCGGAAGGAAATTATTTAATTTTCAGATCCTATTAAGGTATAAATGTACCAATACTCGGACACTTAAGAGTAGGTAAGTGTACCAAAGCTTATGTCTGGAAACCTTTAATAAAATATAAATTATGAAAATAAACGTTTGGATACCATAACTAAAGTTTCAAACTACAAGAAAAAATATTTTTATTTTTTATGTTAATTCACGTTATACTTATAAATAACAAAGGTGTCCAGATATAGATACATGTCCGCGTATTGGTACTTTTAACTTAATTTCTAAATGTTGAGCAAGACATAATATATTCTTAATAGCTAGTTAAGAAGATATTCGACTTCGAGTATGCAACGCGTGAAATTCGACTAAGTCCGCATAAATTTTTGTTTTAAGTTCCAGGCGTTTCTTTTATCAGGAACTCTAGTCGCCAAAACTCCCCAGATGAGCTATTCAAAACTAGCTAACTAACTTTCACTAACCGCCGGAACTCTTTTTATAAACACAAAAACACTCCTACACTCTTCGAAAAGGAGCTGAAACTCCAATCAGAACTATCGAACTCCAAAGTAGAGGTGCCAACTTCACACACTCCATATAAGATAATGAAATATAAAATTCGATACTAATAATGCCACCACCGATAATTTCCACGACATTAAAAAATACTTTAAAATCCCTTACGTCAAGGGCCATAGCGAGAATATTTGTCGTATTTTGCGAGGCATTAATTTCAACGTCCTTTACACTGTTCTGAAAAAACTCGATTTTATTATAAAAAGAGGAAACGATGTGCTCGATAATGTTAGGAAGACTGAAATTGTGTATAAGATCGAATGCAACCATTACAATGCCTCTTTCATAGAACAAACCGAGAGACACTTAAAGACGCGTATTAATATAAACTTCGTTTAGATATTTAAAAAACACGAAAATAGCCAATCAGTAGTAAGCAGACACAGTCTCTCAAATGGGCACGATTTTAATTGGTCTAAGTCAAAAGTGCTACACAGCGCAAAACACTATAAAAGAAAAAGATAGCTGATGTTTTTCATTAAGTAATAAGGTGATACGGTGAATATGCAAAAAGATACGGAATAATGGTCAGAACGTCGTTTTTGTAATTAATAAATTTGGCCAGTCAAGTCGACTTAAAAAATTCTTTCTTTGAAATATGAAATGTCAATTAAGAAATTGAAAAATGCATTAGGGCAAATACGAATGAGAAAAAAGGAGATGGACAATATGCAAAAAGCGAGGAAAGTACGAGCTTTGGGGCCACGAGAGCAACGCGGGCAACCGTCCGACGCGACGTCCTGACGGTTAAACTTCACCGTCACTTCCTTCCGATAAAATTCAAAAAAATGGTTCACCTTTATAGGTCGCACAACAAACCAAAATAGTCTAGTATGTAGTAAACACTTCATAAAAGCAGATTTTACATATAAAATATACGGGAGTGAAGTTCGGAGATATTTGAAACCAGGAGTTTGCCCTTCACGTATGCTAAATACTGAGTAGGTATATTTCATAGTATGAGTACACTCTAAAAAATCCAAAGTAAGACATGTTTGAATTTCAAACATTTTTCTACAGAAAGTGACTGATTTTCATACATCAGTCATCTTTGGAAACCATACGTGTTTGATATTCAGTGGACAGCTAATAAGACGATTCAAAATGTGTTTGTTATTCAAGCAGCGCTATACTCAATTATTTTTCCTCATTGCACAAAGTTCTTCAAATGTTTGATACTAAAGCATTAAATGTAGTAAGACGTTTATATGCAACTTACTTCGGTGATCAGTCAAACGTTTTTGTAAAAATAAGGCAGTTTTCTCTTTTCAAACATTTTTGAACTTATAATATTTTGCTGATTTGAAATCCAACACTTTTGGTCTTAAAAGAAATACAAATGATTCATGACCTTTTTGGACGTGAACTTGCTGGAGACGCCACCTCCCTCAAAGTGCCACTCCAAATATACAAAATTTATTCAAAAATTGAATTTGGTGCACTAGTTTACTATTTATTTACTACATGAAGAGTATTGATTTTGTTGAGAATTGATTTTTTTTTTTTTTTACAGTGTATTTAAACATATGTTTTCAAAGTCTTTATTTTAAAAGAGTGGTAGATAATAAGTGGTATAGATATAATTCTTGTTACATTAAACTGTATACTGACATTTGTTTGGTGTTTTTGAATATTCCGCTCATTCTTGAAAGCATTATACTGTATTTCGTTACCGGTACGTCACTCGTTTTTAGCTTACATCATAAGCTGCATCTAATTAGGCGTTTGTATGTGTTGTAGGACGTGAGAACTAAAACTTTAAAGTGCATTACAACTTAAAAGTAATGCGTCTAAAAGTGTTTGATTTTCAAACATAAAACACTTTTATTCTCAAAAACGTATTGCTGTCTTACAGGTGTTTGATAGTCAGTTACTTATAAATGATGAAAAGTAGTCTACAAGGAAAAACAACTTATAATCAAACACTTATTTCTTAGAGTGTAAGAGTATCAAATGATACGTGAATTAGTGAAGGGTTGTAAACCGAATCGAACCGTTGAAGTTTGTACGCTCCGAGAGAACGGATCACAATTTGAATTATAAAATCTCTTCGGTCCGGAGCAAACCGTTATTTATTATAATTTAAAATGCTCCGGTATCAAACCGGAGCATTAAAAAACCAGTTTTGGAGCGGTTTCTTTATTTAAAAAGGAGTTATTTAAAAACAGAAAAATATAATAAATTAATATATATTATTATTGATATACTAGTATATATTGTGATATCAGATATGACGTTTTTATGCGTCCGTCACAAGGGCGCGGAGAGAGACAGCGCAAGCGACACGAGCGCGAGATTGGATGGGATCTCGCTGCTCGCTCTTGTGATGTTTTGCGTTTTGGCGTTTGTGTTTACTGCCGAGACCTTGCTGTATCCCGTTTTTTTCGGAATGAAGAAAACGATAGGAGGGATAATGGTAAAAGAGAGAAAGAAAAAGAAAAAAAGATAAAAAAGAAAAATTTCAAAAAAGAAGAAAAAATTAGAAAAGATCGCAGGTTAGTACACTATTACTTAAGTTGCTTAATTTTCCTAAAATTGTAATTGTTGATATCTGCGCGGAATTGGAATATTAAACGTTATAAAATATGGTTTATTTAGGATTTTGGAGAAAACGAGAGAACAAGATGGGAGAAGGGATGAACCGAATGAAGAACAAAACGGGGAATATGCATTACAGAAGATAAAGGGAGAAAAAGAGGTGGCAGGCAGTTGAAAGAGAGAAATAATTAGTATGTATTGTGATTGTGGAATTACAGTTTTAAAATATAAACTATTTTAGATATTAAATTATTGCTGATTATTGTACATTTAGTTATTATTCTTCCCGAGCGCGTGGATTCAGGGGCAGAGGAAATTGGCGAAAAATCGGAGAAGTTGCCGTTATACTGCAGATTTACTAAAATCGTTTCTACTTTGGTAAAGCAAGCATAGAATATGTTATAGCACCAAGCAAAATAAACCAGATGATGAGAATGACGTAACAATAGACGTCTAAAAACCTACGGAATTTCCATTAGTAGACCTAATAAAGTGGATAAACTTGAACAAAATTAGTTTTAATAAAATTTATGTAAAAAATGAAAAAAATGTAACATACATTAATAGACCGGGAGAGTTATTATACCTATATTCTCCAAAAATTAATCACCATGAAAATAAATGGTTACTACCTCGTGCAGCAGTTTTGTACAGTTGTTATCATATTTTGGACAAAAAAACTTAATATACGCGTGACAGTAGTGATGCCAATATCCTTAAAATCGAAAAAGATTCCAACATATATAGAATACACTTATGTAAACACAATATTTTCGATAAAAATTACAATGTACCTGACGACCAACGACAAAATCTTGAAAATTTTCCAAATTATAAGGTAAAATGTAGAATACGTAAAAGACTAGTGTCTTATATAGCAGACTGATAGCTGCCAACATCAGCATCAGAAAAATTAAAATCTTTGTGTCAAAATTATGTGGCGCAATTGCAATAGATACACTCTAAAAAGGGGTTTATCATAACTGTTTAAATTATAAATATTAAAGTAGAAAAAATGTTTGACTTATCAAACACAATTGAAAAAGCATTTGAGTTTCAAACACTTATGCATAGAAATGATTGACTTTCAAACACTTTTATATCAAACATTACGGACCTATATAAAATTGTAGTTCTAAAATCAAATGAAGAAAATAGAACAATATTGTTCACAGTCATAGGTCGCATAACCAGTAAAACAAGTTCGGTGTGCAGCAAGCACTTCAGAAAGTCAGATTTTGTGTACCAAACACATGGAAATGGTATTAGAAGACTTTTAAAAGAAGGAGTTTGTCCGTCACATCCACCAAATACTGAGTAGGTATATTTCATATGAGTAAGAGTATCAAATAATACGTGAAATTGTAATATATATTAAAATATTTTAAATAATAATTTTATTTCTATTTTTAATCATACCACATTTCAATGCAGACCAAGCACTTCAATGGACAACTCTACTATAGAAGATCAAGAATCACCTGGTGTGAATCACTCCTTTCCCTCATCGGAACAAACAGAGGAAGAAAGAATAGTTAATGAGTAATTATTTATCTTGTTTATATTATACAATGTAATGATACCTCATTAGTAAAACTTTGACTTTTTTACATGTGGATAATTTACAACTGTGATGTTTTAAGAAATTAGTTTTCCGTTTCTATTTTTAATCATATCACATTTAAATTGCAGAGTTATAGCAAGCGTAATAAATACAGTGGACTATGAAACGTTTTGACGCCCGTTCAGTCGTCTGGATGAACAAAAAAAAACGAAACAAGTAATTATTTGTTTTGTTTATAGTTTATATTATACAATATGTAATAATATGTTAGTAGTTAATATTGATTCTTTCAGATAAGGATATTTTAACAAAGCGTTCGCTTGCACTCTTCTCCTCTCCAAGTCCGCCATCCATTTCTCTCCTTCACCCTTGCTGCTTAGTATTCTTTTAATTCTTTCGCTAATTCCTTCCGATTCTTCCTCTTCTTCTCTTCTTGTGCACCATTCCAAAACATGTTCCCATGATTCTGCCTCCGCGCCACATATTCTGCAGCAACTTTGTTCCAATGGCTCCCAGTATCTTCCACTTCTCATCTCATTTCCTAATCTGAATCTCGCTATCCTAATCATAGACTTTTCTTTCCCTTTTCTCTCTCGGTATTCCGGCCTTCTGCTCTCGGCTACCTTTTTGTACCATTTGTTATATCTTGACTCTCTTATCCTTTCGTCTCTCTCTTGTATCTGAATGTCTTTGTCCCTTTCTGTTAACTCTTCAATGGTACTCCATCCCTCCCCTCTTTTCTTTTTTATCTCCTCGACTGCATATTCTCTTCGCTCGTAGAAGCTCCTTCTTTCCTCTCCCCATTTTGATTTTTCTTTCCCTGCATTCTCTCTTACTTCCTTCCAGCACTCTCTTGCAATCTCATTTTCTTCTCCTCTCTCCAATTTTTCTTCGTACTTCATCGCCCTTTTACCAGCACTTATCCTCATCTTGTCTCTCTTAGTTTCCTCTCTCAACATATATCCGGGCGTGCTCCAGTCTGGGTTCAGTGTCCACCTTATATACCTTTCGTGCATCCTTTCCATCTTCTTGTCTCAAGATATTAAGTCAATCTTATTTTATTCGACAGAGGAAAATAGGAATTATTAAGTAATTTAAAACGGCCAAATTTCGAGCAATTAACAGATGTTAAAAAATCAATTTAATAATTTCAATAAAGGTATACAGTCGTGTTTACGTTTCGAGCTTTACTTGGCCTTCTTCAAAACAATAAAAAACTATAAAGAATAATGCATTACAATATCTCGTATTACTTAACAATAAAAGAATCGGATTCGATCCAACGCTACAGTTTACATTAATCAGATTTCACCCATATATATGGTCATATGGACAATTAGTCATATTGAAGTCGGAAGTATATCGTCGAGTATTCGTCAAGTTACAAGCAGAATCGGTCGTTTCCTTCGTTGCATGCAGCATGACTTATGTGTGTCCATGAAACCCGTGCAATTGTAAGCCCTTTGTCGCCAGATCATCTTACAATAGTGGCAACTATATCGAAAGTTAGAAATTCTGTAAGAACAACGCGAATTTAATTATTAAGTTTTCATAAACGGACTCACATAAGCGGTCAATGCAACAAGAACGAGAATGAATTCCTTCCATCGTCTTCCAAAAACATGTGCTCGTCGCGAAGGATTACAGACGACTGAGACAATACTCGCATCGCAAGGGCACAGCAACCAATAGTCATTGTTATTAAAAAGACATTTATGATAACAAATTCAAAATATCAAAATAGGCATCGTTCAGTAATTTCGTGTCCTAATTGTTTAAATTTATACCATTTGCCTGCTCTTTAATATGTATCATTTCTGCGGCCAATCTCTTTTTATAATTATGCTCAATTTCTAAGATGCGTGCATTGTCCAAATCAAATGAATGATTGAATTTGGTGATATATTCTGAGACAACCGAATGTTTGGACTCATCCTTTATTGAAATTATTAAATATATTTTTTAACATCTGTTAATTGCTCGAAATTTGGCCGTTTTAAATTACTTAGCTGTTGCTTTGTCGAACGTAATTATATTGTTAAGAATTATTAATTTAATTTTAATATTGTTTTATTTTTATACTGCTTCAAGTTGTGATAAGATTAAACACCAAGAATATTTTTTGTCTTGTTATTAGAAATCCTTTCTGAGAGTTCTGCAAAAATGGTTAGGACTTGTTGTATCTGTAAGCTCGAACACGGGCAAGAGCCTGGCGTATCATTTCACGGGTAACTATATGTGAAAATTTTTATTTTTTACAAAAGTTTAAACTTTAGGTTAAACTATAATTATTTCATAACTATTTTTGACTAATTTTTAAAAATTTTATTCATTATTTTCAAGATTACCAAAAAATGAAGAAACTAAGAAAAAATGGTTCGCAGTCATAGGTCGCATAACCACTAAAACAAGTTCGGTGTGCAGCAAGCACTTCAAAAAATCTGATTTTGTGTACCAAACCCAGAAAAATGGTATTAGAAGACTATTAAAAGAAGGAGTTTGTCCTTCACATCCATCAAATACTGAGTAGGTATATTTCATATGAGTAAGAGTATCTAATAATACGTGAAATTGTAATATATATTAAAATATTTTAAATAATAATTTTATTTCTATTTTTAATCAAACCACATTTCAATGCAGACCAAGCACTTCAATGGACAACTCTACTATAGAAGATCAAGAATCACCTGGTGTGAATCACTCCTTTCCCTCATCGGAACAAACAGAGGAAGAAAGAACAATTAATGAGTAATTATTTATCTTGTTTATATTATACAATGTAATGATACCTAATTAGTAAAACTTTTTTACACGTGGATAATTTACAACTGTGATGTTTTAAGAAATTAGTTTTTCGTTTCTATTTTTAATCATACCACATTTTAATGCAGATCAAACGCTTCAAATTCAATGGGTATTACGGATTCCTCTACGGATTCCTCTCAAGAGAGACCAAGCACTTCAACGAACCACTTTACAGAAGATCAAGAATCACTTGGTTTAAATCACCCCTTTCCATCTGAGGAAGAAACCTCAGAAGAACCAAGAGCACGTGATGAGTAATTATTCATTTACAACTGTGATGTTTTAAGAAATTAGTTTTTCGTTTCTATTTTTAATCATATCACATTTAAATTGCAGATTTGTAAAAAGCTTCTTGAATTCAAAGACCTATAAAATGATCTGACTTGCCCATTCATCTGGATAACCAAGGAAACTTGAATAATTATTTGGTTTGCATCATTTCCGTATATTTTCTAATAAAGTCTGTATCTTTAAAGTCTACACACCGCACTACTTCGGCTTGTCGTGCGACCATAAATGCAAACCACTTTGCCCTACAGGGCAAAGATTAGATTCGCTACCGCTTGCGTTATGTCTTAAGTTCTTGTTATTGGCTGATTTGCTTACTGCATTTACTATGTGCCCGGGGGCCTTCTTACTCAGGCTTTTTTTCTAGTCGCCGTATATACAACGCGAGCAATCACAACCAAAAAGATTGTTAATTTTATTACTTATGTTACTCAATCAAGGAGAATTATTGCTATACTATACTATAATTTTGCGAAAATGAAACGAAATGACCAATACGCGAAAAAATAGACAAATTTAAGCTTCTGTACTCCTTTCACTTTCCTGAATTTTCTTTTCGCATTTTTGGCACTTATATGCATCTCCGAGTTCATGAAAATAATTATTTTCGCCTAGGCGCCTAAAAAGCACATCTTAAAGGCATTAAGAATTCACTTAAATGAAGATGGGTTGTGTTCCGATAAGAAGCTGCCTGACAAGCTACAAAAACATATTTGGAGTTATCAGGATATAAGGCACAATGTAACAAGTGTAGTAAAAAAATATCTTATATATATCAGACCATGGACGTTTAACAAAACATGTAAAATAAAGTAAGTACACATTTAAAAATTTAAAATGCTATTCTTTGAGAAAAAACAAAGAATTTAATAATTTAATTACGTAATAAAGAAAAAATTGTGTAATATAGAACAATAGCCCTAAAGAGACGCAGTGTACTCTGGACATTTTTTGAAGAACTTAGAAATAACAAATTAAAATGTAAAACATGCGGAAGAGAAATACAAGTTCCCTTGTATACATTAAAATGTCAAGAATGCGGAAAAGAAATACGACAGACATACGAAAAGAAATAAAAAAGAAAGGTCTTCGACCTTTGTGACCAATTTTGCAAATGTTTGTTGCAGCAATTTGTGTATACTGTACCACATAATGGCACCGAAACAACATAGTGAGCTATGGGATCATTTCGATAAATTAAAAGATTTAGTGGTAAGATGCAGGGAATGTTAAAAAGAAAAAGTAAGAAGTATACCCAGGAAGTGTCACCTAACACGAGCAGCAAGAATACATCTCAGTAAACATGAACTATTTCCCGATAAAGACTACACATTACCTAATAAGTTATGGCAATATTATACGGAATTATCAAAATATAAAGCAAAATATAACAAGTGCAATCTAGTAATACCTTTTGTAAAAGGTATTAAAAGGTTTCATCTACTACTTACGCTGCAAACATTTTACCCGTGTAACAACTTGCCCCAGTCTCCCCTATATATACATGTTTAAATATATTAATTATCAAATTAAGCTAACTTTAAAAATTTAATTCAATATATGTCATTTCGTAGACAGTAAACATAAAAATGATATTTCTTTTACGTATTTTATTAAAAATCAAAAACTGAAAAACTGGCCTACCAACCTCGGTCTTCCCTAATCAAAATGTTAACAACATGCGCACAGATTGACAGCAAAGATCAGATCTCACACTATAAAACCATTAATTGACTTTTTCGAGAATATTTTATAACTGAAATATTTTAAATAATTACTTTAACTTACCTACTTTTCAATTACCTCACAAAAGTAATATTTTTGTTCAACAATTTAATAATGTACAAGACTATAACACTTTAAATGCTATCATAATTAAGATGCCTATTGCATATTTTATTTTTAATCATGGCATACGTGAATGTTTACAGTACTCCAGAATCAATAATGGTTTCTCGTGGCGACATTATAACAGACCAGAATTGGGTAATAGGTGCCTACGAGGAGGTGCAGACGTCGCCTGAAGAAGAGGAAAAACAAAAAGATGTCGCTGGTAAGTAATTATTTGATCTGATTTTTGCATTATGCGATTTATTTTAAATATTATTAGTTTTTCTTTCCAATAATAACATTGAATTTGAGACATAATCTCAATAATATGGAGTCAATATATAAAATCTGTAAACAAATGACTATAATAGACGCAAATATTAGAATTATGCATTGATGAAATGTTATAAGTATTTCAATCTAAGAATGAAAATTTGTCTTTATAATTTTGTAGTACGCATAACTGTAATCTTTCAAACATCAACAAATTTCTCTCTGTTTAATCATGTTATATATAATTGCAAAACAACCAATTTTTTTTTGGCTTAATTATTTCATATATAAATGCAGATTAACTACTTTAAAATCAATTTTTCTTTCCAGAATAATGGCCCCCAAAAAAACTAATGTCATGTGGGAGCATTTCCACGGTTCCGGAAATGTATTTATTTGTAAATTATGTGGCGTAGAATTAAATATTACTAAATCATAATACATTACAAGAAATTTTAGATCACACATGTCAAAACATAATCAATTTTTAGACTATAATTATTTTCGTCTTTTTTAGCAGAAAAATTTCATAATTTTTTGAGAATTAATTCAATATTTTTTCATGATTTTGCTTCAGACGATAGCCACACTCAAGTAGATTAAGAATCCTTTTGCTTTTTTGTTTCAGATAACTACAACGGCTGCAATCGTGGTCACAGTTTTTTAAGAAAACTGTAATACTTACAAGTGATTCAGCTGGAGAATGGTATTAACCACAGCTTCAGTTATAGCAGATCTATCTGCATCAGTGAGCACACCCTTTTTTCAAAATTCTGAAGAGCAGCATTACTTTTTAAAGAGTGATCTTTCTGAAGTTTCTCAAAGTCCTAAAAGCGTATGTAATACAAGAAATAAAAAGTTATTATCACTGAATATGGATAGCAAATCCATCTAATGGATATCACAGAGAATAGTAAACCAAAATTACAAACCAAAGCAGTTAATTCTTCAGACGATTTGAAAGAGAGGATGTATCGGCTCTGTTTGTGCTTAGCGTTTTTTTTTTTTTTTTTTTTTTTTTTTTTTTTTTTTCAATAGATGCGCTTTCTTCTGTCTCTTTAAATCGCTTTTTTTATTCTCTTTTATTCTTCTTCTCTGAGTCAAATCAAGATTTGAAACAGATGGTAAAGAAAACGTTTGTTCTAAATCTAAATCTGTGTCCTTAATTGAATGGCTCTGCAAAAAGTGAAAATAAGTTTCTATTACATGGAAGAATTTTCTACTTGAGTTAAAAGATTTTCATTTTAATGTCAGAGAATTTTAAATAAAAAATTTTAAACAGAAAAATATTTCCTCTGAAGCGATTGCTTCACACAGTTAAAACTATATATAGAGTTAATCTACAATTAGTTAATTTTCTAAAAAAAAATAATAATAGCTATTGGAACACTACTATTCAGCTATGCTCTTTTGAGGCTGCTGGAGTAATTATAAAAAATATTTTTAAAAGCAAGAATTCAAAGATTCTGCTATAAGTCCAATTAATAAAAATCTATTATTATTAAAAATTTTAATTTCAGACATAGATATCACTTACCAAAGTAAATTCCTCAGGTATTTCAGATACATCTAAAATAGAATCTATTACTATTGGTATGTCGTCTGTAATTGCTATAGAAGGAGACTCCTTAGAAGTCTGCAAATGAAAATCATAAGCATTAGTTTTAATTTAATATAAGTATGACCACATTAATCTATAAAAAAGAACTTATTATTAAGGAAGGATTGAAATGTGAAATTAATTGGATTAGATGCTTTGCTGATAATACCTCTCCTTGAACAGCATGACACACTTACTACTAGACACGCTTCCAACTACTAAGGAAACCTGCTCGCAATACTATTTGAGGAATTAATTCTTTTATTAATTCTTCATTTAGAGCGAGTAGTCTCCTCATACTACTTATTTTTTGACCTAAGAAAAATAAGAAATAAAAGTAACTACTTGTATAAAAACGTGCAACGTTTTTGGCATTTCTGCATTGAACAAAAGAAGGCACAATATCTTGCAGCACATCCAGTAATATCAAAATGCAAACGCAACTCTATTTTAAAACATGCACTGACAAGAATCAAGGATTCAAAGTTAACCTGACTAAATACGTTTAATTTACAATCACGTTTTCAATTGAATTATTTTATATTTAAGACAAGCATAATAATATTAACAAATTCGTGTAATTTACAACAATATGATTTTATTGATACATTGAATTTAGGAAATAGTAAATTTTATTGTGCTATCTAATGTATAATTGAGTGTGACAGTAAATTTTGTACAAGTTCTGAGCAATCATCAACTAAAAGTTGAACAATATTCCTAGTAATCGAGCTATTACTATATAACATAGCAATACATTTTAATATTGCATCATCAACCATTTGTTGTACATTAATAACATTTCTATCATCATTATCGTTAGTCTTAACATTAGATTGGCTATTAACTTCAATAGTCGGTATGTCGGTATTACTTGAAGATTATGCTTTATCAGTAATATGAACGTTTGTAAATCGTTCATTTAATTTACGTGATGCATCACTGTTGCTAAAAAGTAAAAAGGTCCTTATGTAAAGCATTAAAATGTTTCTTTAAAGACTGAATATTAACATATTTTCTAAAACACTCGAAAAAACCACATTGAAAACTTTGTTCATAAGGGTGAGTTGCCTTCATATGTCTTATTACATTTTCAATACTTTTAAATTCTCGCTGACAGACAGTACAAATCATTTTTAAAGGAAAAAATTATATTCTTGATAAAATTAATAAACAAAAAAGTCTAATATCTATAATTATAACTTATTTTTAAAGAAAATAATGTTTATGTTCTTGATAAAATTATCAATAAACAAATAAAAGCCTGATACTCTATAAACATTGAGAATATCAAAACAAATTCAATATAATGTATTAGAAATTGCACACTCAAAAGCTATTTAGAAATTTTTTTTAATTATGTCACAAATCATGGGAATTTTGTTGTCTCCTTGTAAATCTATATCAAAAACAGTTCTTTGTAATAAATACCAGATGTGTTCTGATATAGATGGATACTTAAAGTCCAGGACCATAAATTGCTGACTTTTGTCCTGTGCATAAACATTGTGTGCAAAAAATAATTTAAGTAATAAAATTATAATATATAATGATTATGATGGACTATGGTACGAGCTTTTTTCGTGAGAGAGATGTCTTTCCCTGGGAAAAAATATTCATATCTGATCATATATGATCATATATGAATGGCCATATATGGTCAGATATGGAAATTGGCCAGATCTGAGGATATATGATCTGGTATTATTGTATATGTTAATATCTGATCAGGTATGATCAGGTACGAACTATATATTTATCAGGTATAGACATATATATTTAAGTAAGTTTCAAAAAATTGTTATATATTTTCAAAAGTTATTTTTTAAGAGTGTGCCACTTTATTATAAAGGTAGACTCCACGATACAACTAATACAAAAATTGTGCCGCTCCATAGTGCGAAACAGCTAGTGTCGTGTCTTTTGATACCGTTCTTATAACACTGTTTGTCAAATTTTAAATACGAGAAACAGATCCCATCGAATGCCATCTATCGAATACTTTTGAGATGCAACATCTGATCTGATCATATATAATCTTATATGACTATAGTTTCATATATGATTATATATGCTCTATATATGGGTATGTAAAACTTATATCTGTTCATATCTCATTTATATATGTTGATATACTGTCAGATATGAATATTTTTCCCGGACATTTTATTCGCGGATATAAAAGTCCGGGAAAAATATTCATATCTGACAGTATATCAACATATATAAATGAGATATGAACAGATATAAGTTTTATATGCCCATGTATAGAGCATATATAATCATATATGGTTATCTACCGCCATATATGATCAGATCTTGTGTCATGTATAATGTACGATGTGATCATATATGGCGATAGATAACCATATATGATTATATATGCTCTATACATGGGCATGTAAAATTTATATCTGTTCATATTTCATTTATATATGTTCATATACTGTCAAATATGAATATTTTTCCCGGACATTTTATATCATTATATCCCAATCTCGTCATATATAGACAGATCTGATCATGTTTCACATCATTTCCGGCCGTATATGAACATATACAATCATATACAGCATCGTGTCTTGTCATATATGATCATATACAGTGTCGATACAGTTATGTATGGCCACATATAATTATATCTGATAATACATGGCCGAACATTCTTTATATACGACCATGTGAGGCCAGATACGATTATGTATAGTGTCATATCTGCTACACATAATAATATGTCTGACCATATATGAACTTATATGATCAGATCTTGTGTCATGTATAATGTACGATCTGATCATATATGGCGATAGATAACCATATATGATTACATATGCTTTATATATGGGCATGTAAAACTTATATCTGTTCATATCTCATTTATATATGATCATATATATATCATATATGTTTATATATGTTCATATATTGTCAGATATGAATATTTTTTCCCGGGTCGTTTTCTTAATAAAATTTATTTCATAACCTGTATTGTCATCTCGACTTCTGTTTTAACGTTACTGCTACGAAAATCCGTCACAATTGTATTGCAACTTCGGGCGCTACAAAGTTCATTTTATTGTAAAAAAAATATGCGAGTGATTATAGGTGATGCACCGAAGTCAACGCAATTGTGAACGACCATGCGCGCCTGCTCGAATGGGCAACCCGCCGTACCGCTCTGTATCATCTTGATACACCCTGTATGACAGTGCTGACTTTTCTAGGAATTTTCGTTCTGATAAAAGTACGACGTGGTAATTGTTTCTTATTAATCGGATGAGAGAAAGGGGGGGGAGAGAGAAAGGGAGAAAGAGAGAGAAAGAGGGGGGGAGGGAGGAAGGGAGAAAAGAGAGAGAAAGTAATTCTTATCATGTTAAAATACAAGATTTTTAAAAACTCCAACTTTGCAAATAAAAGTATCATGTGAAGGCATAAAAACACAGAAAATAACATTTGTTAAACTTTAAAAATAATCTGGAGGTGTAATAGAAACTGATGCTGGAATTTTCAAAGTAATAAATAATATTCACATATGTATGGTAATATAGTAATTATGTATTATACATTTCACGCATTTCGCATAATTAAATTATTACAAATTTAATCTCGTTTTACATGGCCTGCATTGTTACCTCTTCTTTGATGAATTAATTGTTCATTAGCATCAGTATCTAAAACATCTGGTTTTATGATAGGAAAGTCATCATTTTGCAGGAAACAAATTTTGTGCATAACACAATATGCAATAATAAACTCTGGAATTAAGTCGACACGTTTCATATCAAAAAACGATAATAAACTTCAAAATCTCCCTTTTAGCAATTCAACCTTGGCATGTGTTATTTAATCGCAAATATCAAATTTTTTAAATTTTTATAAATTGATATATTTCTGACAAATAAATTGAATGTAGCTAAATAACTATAATTTATTCTCACAATTTAATTTTATTTCAATTGATAATGTTATATTATATATTGAAATAATTATTTATGTGAATACATTTTATTATACTACATTCACAGAATAATATGGATTTCTGATGTGAAAAATGCAGACCTATATGCACAAATATTTTTACGTTTGTATTGAATTTATTCGATTTATGACTTTTTAGTTATTCAGTACAAACAGTTTTTTTCGTCGAGCTAGAAGAAATATACTTATATTATAAAGTTAGATTAAGAATTTTTGATCTATTAAACAAGTTATGAAAACATTAACGTTAGAGTCGAAATGAAAGAAGGTCGCAATGTATGTAGATCGGAGCCGTTATCGTAAACAATGTGTACGGCCAAGGAAGGAAACCGAAAGCTAAATATTGCTTACGATAGGCAAGTAAGCGTGGTGAAGAAAATCGGTATCCGATTGGAGGTTTAAGCCGAGGCGTTGTTGGCTAATGTATAGAACCTCCGAAACGAGTCGCTTATGATAAAATCTTTCGTGATCCAAGATCTCAACGTTATCCCAATTAAAGTCGTGATTATTTTGAGTTCTATGATCAGTAATCACAGAGTGGGAGGAACTATTTCTATTGATGTGGAGTCGATGTTCGGATATTCTGGTTTTTAATTGTCTACCAGTTTGTCCCACATATGATGCGTCACAATCCCGGCAACAAATCCTGTAGACCACATTACTCGTTGAGAAACGCGGAAGGGCATCCTTCTGAACTTTGATAAATTGGTTCAATTTATTAATACTGTAGTATGATAAATGAGTGTCTGATTGCCTAAAAATATTTTTAAATTTGATAGAAAGTGACGGAAAATAAGGAATGGTAAACCATTTTTTAAAAGCGTCGTCTAAAGTATCATTCGAAATTTGTTTTTTTGTTTGTTTGAAAAAAAGACTTTTTAGACGTTCATGAATTGTGTTGAAAATGAGGTCAAGAGGATAATCATTGTTCAAAAGGATGCCAACCACAAATCTCAGATTTTTTTCGTGAAACCTTGGATGAGAAAGCAAAAAGGCTCGGTCGATAAGTCCCATAATGGTACCACGCTTTTGAGACGAGGGGTGACAAGAATTAAAGTTCAAATAACGTCCCGAAAAGGTGGGCTTATGATACCAATCAAATTCGATAAGACCATTGTTGTTGATAATGGTGGTATCTAAAAAATTGAGTTTGCTGTTACCGACCTCTATAGTAAACTGCAAACGTGGATGGAAAGAATTGAAAGTTTGTAAAGTAAAATCAGCCATATCGGAAGGAATGGCCATTAAATAAAATTATCGCATTATTTCTTAGATAAATATGAAATTGGCTCGAAAATTGGGAAATTCTCGTGATATTGGAAGAAATATTTTAATTTTTTTGGTAAAAAGGGAAAAGTTGTCCTTCGAACATTTTAAGTTGAATAAATTCAATAAAGATGTAAAAAAACTTTGTACATGTGTCCATTTTCCTGAAAAATTTAATATAAATATAGTATGGAACATAGCCTAAAAATAACAATTATACATGTAAAAGTTAATTTATTCTGTATATGTTTATTTTACAGAGTACAATAACTTAACAGTTTTTAAAATCTTTTTAAACATATCATATAAAGACAACTTTTTTAACTTAACAAAAATGAAGATTTACACAAACTTTGTAATTAACTTGCTACCATCAGCAGCGTAACTGATACTACGAGGTACAAAAAGATTATATAAATCAAGTCGTACGATTCCAACATTTGTTGTTAATCCGAGTGACATTTTATATGCATATTTATGAGAATCTAAACCAATATTTTTAAATGAATCATAAATAACTTAAAATTGTTTAAAGTTATCAGTAACGACATGTTTAATTATTCCAAACTGTGGTTCACTATACTCGTTTGCACCCAAGCAAAATGCAAATTTTGGTTTGTATGTAAAACCATTAATTTTAAGCCAAGAAATTATACAGCAATTATTACTTTTTATGGAATGTTTTAAAAAACGATATTCAGGCAAACTTGAAATCTTACAAATATATCTGCCATAGTATATTTTTGGACTAAAACCTCTTTTACTTAAAATGCGATGTGCAAACTTTAGTTGCAAGTTAAGACTCAAGGTAAATACAACATTTATGCGTGAGGTTACTAAACGTGCATTAATTTTGGACAGTTTATGAAAAGCTTCGAATCTAATGGAAGATATTTTTCTTGTATAGTGTATTAAATTATGAAATTTAGGTTTTAGCCGCTCATCGAATAATTCCATATATAATTTGTGATGATCAGTAATTAGTCTTTGTAAGAGATGCAGTTCCTGCACATTATTTTCAAAAGCAGTTGCAATATGGATAATTTGTATTAGAAGTAGGTACAAGTGCCAATACGGATCATCTTCTGAAACTTTATCACCAACTAAAATACCGAAATATGTTACAAGGGCTGACATTTCAGAAGAAGACATTACTAAAAAAAACCCTGCTTAAGATGATGCTCATTAATCGGTGGAATTAAATTCCCAACATCTGTATTACATCTGTGATTAAAATATCTAATTCTGCTATTTAACACTTTAAGAGAAAAATATTTTTCTGTTATTAAAGAATTTATAATTTTGGCCATGTCATACCTGCATACTCCTTCATACAAATCATGCATTACATCAAATGCGGCATTTGTTATACAGTTAAAATTAGATAATGCATTGAAAATACATTTTTCTTTGATACCATGACTAAAGTCTTTACAATCTTCTTCGTAGTTCGATACTGTTCTTAATAATTCTATATCTTCTTCAGACTGAGATTTCATTTCTAATTTTGAAGCTCGACATGCACGACAACAGAAATTAGCAGAAAATGATTTATTATAACCAAGTAAATCGTTTAATCCTAAATTATCTCCTAATAGTGCAAGCAAAGAAAAGAAAATTTGATATTCTTTATTATCCACGCATATAGTGATACCACAGTTTTCTAAATGAATCAATTCGTCAATATAATTGGTTTAAAAGAGACTTTATTGCCAAACGTTTCACGCGATCCCCGCTATATAAAAGTTCACCAAAAAAAATATTCTCTAAAGATGAGGCATGAGCTTTCGGTATACCTGCAATTGTGTAATATAGACCTCCCAATTTATGTACAGATGCTCTTGACCCCAAAGGGTTTCCCGTTTCAAAATCGTCGTAATATAACAACAAAGGCAGTAATATTTTACCATCAAATTTTATAACTAAAGTTTTCCACACATTTCCGCAAAAAATACTTGATATACTATTTTCTTTTGCAGACTCTTCCGCAATGTAACCTCTGATTGACATAAATACTCCAGGTAATTCTAAATATTGTTTTAATGACTCCCGTAACGGAATAAATTGGCCTTCACATTTTTTTGATGTTAATATTGTAAAATTGCTCTTATCTCTGTTATTATCAAGCATTTCTCCTATAAGAAATTTCTGTGGCTGTACGAGCCACTTAGATTCTTTTAAAAACTGTAAACGTCTATATTCTGTCGAATATTTCTCAAAAGGTCTTATATTGTCAAAAATGTTATCAAGCACTTCAGAAACATTATCATTGGAAAAAGATGTTTCAGACTGTAATCTACATTCAGCAATCATCAACTAAAAGTTGAACAATATTCCTAGTAATCGAGCTATTACTGTATAACTTAGTAATAAATTTTAATATTGCATCATCAATCGTTTGTTGTACATTATACATTTATACATTTCTGCATTAAACGAGTTCTCTTTCATCCGAGAGTTCTTATTCCCGGTAACGGGATTGCGCTCCGCGTTCGCGAGTGTGTGTGCGCGAGTGAGTGTGTGCAGCGAACACACTTTTTTTCCTTTTTTCTGCTTTATTCAAACATAAAAGAATTCGAAAAAAAATTATTTCTAATGTTTAAAATGTTTTTATAAACTATTATCTAAACAGTACATTATTTTGTAACTTTCCATAGAGTAAAAATGATGTAGATACTATCTAAAATTGAAAATAGTACCAAAAAAATAAATTTTACCTATTTTCAAATTTATATTTAGTACTTGAATATCAACAATAATTTTAATTTACATATTTAATTTCATATTCAAATATATACAAAATGATTATTTTAATTTGACTCTGAATTAAAATTTTTAATCAAAATCAATTTAATATGACAGAGTTGAGCTTTATATGATTGATATTACATTTTATTTTGCAGATCAGACAATTTAGCCACGAATGATGATTTGCATGAAAAATCAAGTCAAGAAAGAATCAATGAAAACAATGATATTTTAATTGTGTCAAGATCGTCAAGTGTTAAGCGTCGAAGTCCGAACAAGAAAATCGACTTATAATAACAATTTTTGCTCGCCAGTAAGAGCAGAAGAAGTCCATCAGGCTTTGACAGAAAATGATCGCATTAAATCAAATGCCTATTTCTTTTTGTACCAACGAGGGTTTTCTTCAGTTTATGGCCATTGTGGAACCAAATTACAAACCTATAAAGGAAGATGCACTAAAAAAGAGGTTGCACGCTCTTAAAGAAAACATTGAAAAATCCATAAAAGCAGAACTGAGTAAAGCTTGTGGAGTAGCTTGTACGTCAGATTGTTGGTCGTCTGCCGCTCAGGAATCGTATATCACCATGACAGTGCACTTAACTGATGACAATTGGGTACAAAAATCTTTCACTCTTAACACAACTGAAATGGATGAGCGCCACACATCAGAAAATCTCGCTAGTAAAATGGAAAATATATTCGAAGAATGGAAATTAAATGACAAAATTGTAGCTGTGACTGATAATGCTGCATCAGTGTCTGTGAGTTTACAAAATCTGCGTGGGTCGTTCGATTGCACAAATCTTCTGATTGAACTATTATTTCGCCGTGATAATTCCACCGCGCTGCTAGATTACATCCGTTGCGCAGGATCTAGACTTCCTCACCGGTGTTTGAAATCCAGCCACCGCACCGCTCAGTAAGTGTACCGAGAATAGACTGTGTTTTGTGCATTTTTATGAAACTCTGTAATAAGCATTTGCTATCTTTTTCTATGAGCGTTGCTGTACGATTGGCTTACGTGTCGCGTAAGGCGATTCTCACGTAAGCTGGCGTACACTAAAAAAAAATATTTAGATCCAAGAAAATATTTATCTTTACTTAAATTATCCATCTATTTACATTAATAGGAAAATTATTACACATTAACTCAATAAGCGTTGAACTTGCATACGTAAGTTAATCTCGCGTTTTATGTAAAATTTGTAAAAAACCGGTAACCTAACCTATTTTTACGCGAGCGTTACTTCTGTAGTAACTTATGATACGATAATTCCTCCGCGTAAACGAGAAATTTTATAGTAACTACGATGATATCGTATAAGTTGTTACAGAAGTAATACTCACGTAAACGTAGACTACTATAATTCCTGTCACATGTACATAGTCACATATAAAAGAGTCACGGTGCGGTCTCGCTTCGCGTGTACTTGACGCGAGACACTCGTGTCTCTTGATATACGCGAGCGTTACTTCTGTCCCAGCCAGGAAATGACCCGTCGAATCGACGTCTATCGACGTCTATAGACGTCTAATTAGACGTCTATAGACGTCGATTCGACGGGTCATTTCTTACTGGGGTAGTATAATATAATAACTTACGATAATTTCTGCGCGTAAACGGGAAAATCTCCTCGACATCAGCTCCCTGTCGTTATAGGATTTTCTTCGTATCCTATCTTCTGAAGAAACCCATCGAAAATTCTTAATATGTATGACTAGATGACATTCAGAGCACTGGGCAAAAATCACATAACATTCAGAGCACTGGGCAGAAATCACATATTTTGTAAGAAACCGGTAATCTAACCTATACTACGTTTACGCGAGCGTTACTTAATTCTGTAGTAACTTACGAACGATACGATAATTTCTCCGCATAAACGGGAGATTTTATATAGTAACTACGATGATATCATTCGTATAAGTTACTACAGAAGTAATACTCACGTAAACGTAAAATACTATAATTCCTGTCACATGCACTTAGTCGCATAAAAGAGTCACGTTGCGGTCGCGCTTCGCGTCGTATAATAATAGGATAATTACATGTAAATAAAACAATTACCTTGAATCAGAAAAAATATTAATCGTCGCATCCCGTAAAGAGTCACGGTCGGTATCGCTCCGCGCGTATACTTGATGATGACGCGAGACACTACCGTGTAGGTTAACTGACTGTGACAGCGCGCTGAACGCACTGTCTGCACTGCGCGCAGGACACACACATAGTATATACATACTAATTGCACTAACTGCACTGAGCGCAGTACGCACACGTAATAATGGCCGCGTTCAGCAGACACAACTGTTGAGTTCGTCTTATCAACACTCTGCGTTGATTGGTTGGTTCTAAAAGTAAGAGTCAATCACGTTCGACTGCTACTCAGCGGCTTGGTCTGCTGAACGCGCCCAATAACATACCGATTTCGAAACTAGCGATAGTAGCGCGCAAGTGTCGAAAAAGTGAAAGTTACATTCCTCTGATGGCTCTGATTGGTTGATTGAGAGACGTCGGCGTTAGGAGTATCTTAATAATAAAATTTCACATTTTCGACTTTGCGTCGCAATATCTCCGCTCGTAGGGCACGTAGCGGAAAATGTTATAGGAGATACCCCCCCCCCCCCCAATTCGAACCCCAAGCTATCGATCAAGCCTACTTAGAACTTGATCCGTTCACTCGTTATATGAGATCTCAACATCTCGAGTACTCGCAACCCGTCGCGTCGCGTAAAAGAGTCACGGTCGGTCTCGCGCTCTGCTTTAACAGAGTCCGCTTGTAAAAAGAACCGCATACTTAACGCGAGACACTACCGTGTCTCTTGATTGTGAATGACCATGCGCGCCTGCTCGAATGGGCAACCCGCCGTACCGCTCTGTATCGTCTTGATACACCCTGTACATCGTCGTTCGTTACACTCTCACCTCTAACTGTCTTGTTATTATAGATACTTGTCTATATGTGTTGACATTAACGTACATACATAATACGTATAGTCTTGTCAGTTCACGGAAATCTTCCAGGACAGTCGGATCGTTGTCTTTAATATATGTAGGTTTCGTCATCAGACGGTAAGTTGTACTTTTAATTAAAAATGCAAAAAAGCTTGGCAAAAATGCAAAAAATCCTTGCTGCAAATGTAGACGAGCTACGGCAATATTATCCGGACTTACCACAACACAAGGCAAAATGTAACACATGTGTTACGACGATTTCATATTTATGGAATTTCTCTAGTTTAAAGTGATATTTAAAGACGCATTTGAATACAGTTCAGAGTGAAAAAAATGAGTAAGTACACATTCAAGAACTTATACTACAATGTATTAAATAATTATTCTAAATAATTATTCTATTTTTGCGTACAAATATGTTAACTCAGATGTGGCCTCTTTCGTGAATTTCGAGTCTATTATATCAGATCCATAGACAGTAGCTACCGATGAAGAGCTATAGGCTGAACAAGCAAAAAAAAGGTAAAAATTAATAATCAATTTAATAATAATGCTAATATCTTTTAATCCACTACAAAGAATTTATTGCAAAAATATCACCCTCATAAACACCGTTTATCCTATTTTTTGAAATTAGTCTTCGCGTGATTTGATACAGTAATCTCGGTGTGTTTCAAACACTCCCTGGAACATTTTTCTTTTCTATAAATCATTAAGCATCGTCTGCAATTCGATCTTGTTAGACCGACATCGACATTTCGTTTGGCCAAGAAAATTCAATGTATTTGAGACAATTGAGAACATATTTTTTTCAGTACCTTCTGAAATTAACTTACGCGAGAGTGAGCATGAAGGTAAGCGAAATGAAATTCCGCTTTTAAATATCGTATTGATAAATATCGTTCGCTTCCTGTACACAATTTTAAGAGCCCTTGTTGAGTACTATCCGGATGTATGAATCTGAAGAGCATATTCGCTAATGACTGCTCGTCATTGAAAACTCGTCTGACGAAGAAACCGAAAATCAAGTAATCCGTGAAATATTAAACATTGATATTGACGATTTAGAAAGAAAGCTGCAAGAATCATTAAATATTAATCCCAATGTAAGTTTAGAAGCGCAAACTATGATAAAGGAATTATTTGTCAAAAATTATGTTAAACCCGAGAGATCCGATAAACCGGCAATTAATGCAGAAATTAAGTTAATACTTAAAGATCCTAAGCCTTTTCAATTTACTCCCCGTAAGCTTTCATATGCTGAGAAAAATGCTCTTCATGTTTTATTGGATTCTTTGCTTGAAAAGGGGATTATACGTCCTAGTGAGTCAGAATATGCACTGTAAAAAAAGTATGTAAAATTACGTAAATAATAAGTGTAAAAATTACGCAATTAATAGCGGAAATTTGAAAACTGTGTATTTCTACAAAAATCAGTATTTTAACGTGATAAAAATTACTCTTTCCCCCTTGATCTCACCAGATAATACCAATTTTGGTTTACAAAGTTGTGTTGCTGATCCAATCAGATCTCTTCCGATCTTGCCGGATCTGAGCGGATTTCATCAGTGTAGGACTTAAAAATTTCGTTATCTCGAATATCGTCATTATATTATAATTTTTACACCCACACAAAATGTTGGACATTATATGAAATATAAATAATATTAATTCTGTAAAAGAAGTTTCAATGAGATTTTACATTACTTAAAAACATATAGTTTTCTCAATTAATTT